>JAVGWN010000872.1:0-13325 GCA_034552555.1 Semaprochilodus insignis
CTCGTGTTAAAGGGGTAAAACTAGCTAATTATTGTTGTTGACATCCAAAACCAGCAGCTACAACTTCAGTTATGTGGGAAATGCCAGGGTTAAACTTACCAGTATAAGAGGTGTAGTATGTTGTCTAGGTTGTCATAGTGTAATTTGTAGATGGTCCCTCAGCTCCCGCAGCGCCCGTACAGCCTGTACTAATCTGTGTGTTTTGTGAACATTTCCCACATAACTGAAGTTGTAGCTGCTGGTTTTGGATGTGAGCAACAATAATTAGCTAGTTTTACCCCTTTAACACGAGACGATCAAAATCTACTGAAGATAGAAATCTGAATATGCCCATATGAAACCGACTGTACCGCAGTCACCACTGTCCCACTGGCAGCTTCTCCGTTCCTGGTCCATGAGCAGCTCCCGTCCGGTTATTGGTATTGCTCTGCCAGCCTCCACTCCTCCTGCTATGCCAGGGTCCTGCTCAGCTGGCCGATGGCACTGACCAGCACTTCCAGGCTGTTGCAGATGTTGTTCCTGTGGTCCAAATTCACCCTCTTTGTGAGCCACACTTTCCACTCTCTCTTGCAGAGTTGGGGTACTCGAGTCACATGACCTGACTCCAGTCCCAAATGCAAGGACTTGAGACAGACGACTCGAAATGACTCGATTTATTATTAAATATGTGTATTTTTAGGGATTTGTGTTTGAACATGGTTGATTTCTGTTGTAATGTGCGCAAACCTGGCAACCTATCAAACGTACGTAGTAGCTCGTAGCACGAAAGCGGCTACGCCAGAAATAGTGAGGTCTGAATTCAGAGATTATGTGGAAGTAGTAACTGGAGAACAGAGATATGGAGGATCTGCAGATCAAACATCAAAGACCCGACCACCACCACCACCACCACCTCCATCACTAACACTCTACAGACTCCACATTCACCTCCTGCTCCATGACTGCACTGACCCACAGTCACTAACACTCTAGAGGCTCCACATTCACCTCCTGCTCCATGACCGCACTGACCCACAGTCACTAACACTCTACAGGCTCCACATGCACCTCCTGCTCCATGACTGCACTGACCTACAGTCACTAACACTCTACAGACTCCACATTCACCTCCTGCTCCATGACCGCACTGACCTACAGTCACTAACACTCTACAGACTCCACATTCACCTCCTGCTCCCTGACCGCACTGACCTACAGTCAATAACACTCTACAGACTCCACATTCACCTCCTGCTCCATGACTGCTCTGACCTACAGTCAGTGGTTCTGCTCTAACCCTACAGAACTGCTGCTGCTGTTTAACCTGAGAGAGGGACCAGGTCAGTTTCATTCTCTAGCTCAGTGAAGTAGCTCGGTAAAGTTCGGTTGATATCAGATATTTGGAGGATATTCGTGTTTTGCTCCTCCTACTGCTCACAGAGAACCTAATAAAAGCCCTGAAACTGTATTTTCTATGTCGTGGTAAATCAGGAACAAACTACAGTCATTACGTTACTCTAGAGTTCCCGATCTTTCCCTCCGCTGAGTACGTTTGATTACTACAGCCAGATCCACCGCAGCAGGGCCGGATACAGTAAGGGACCGTCTGTAAAGTGCGGGCTCTGTTTAAAACATAGAAGACTTAGAGGGATGGACAGTCTGTTGATGTTATTTATAAAGACTTGAAACTGAAATACACAGATAATGTGAAAGGCAAACACTGTAAAACATAACCAACACCCGCCATAACTTAATTTATTAAAACACACCTGACAAACATACTACAACCTTCAGTTTAGTAAGACATGCTTTGGTTAAACTGTAGTTATTTTTTGTAAGAATTACATTTTAGGATTGTTTGAGACTCTTTACTCGTCCTGTGCTCTGCTCTGGGGCTGAACAATCTGACCTGGTCATGTTGCCAGGTGTTTCTCTGGTAAATTATTTTGTGAATAGTGAAATAGCGGGTTTCTAATTGTTTTAAATCCCCTCCCTGACTCATACGCACCTACAACCTTCTTTCTGAAGGCCAGAGAGCTTCTTGGACCTGACTATGGTAATACCACTCACTTCAACAATCAGGAGCAAATCAAACCAAATCTCTGAGGTTTAAATAAGACCGGCTCCTCCAGAATCCTCCTAACCATGTTCTAGTCATTAGCAGCTGATGGTGGAGCTCCTGAGTCTGATTTAGGGATCATAAGCAGTAATTAATGTGGGGACGTCCTAACCTAAACTGCAGTTCTGTTAATGACATTTTACAGATTATTTTAAAGACAGTTGTGTTAGTTATGTTGCCTCGGTCTCTCAGTGTTGTTCATATGAAGATCAAACGTCCAGATGTTTACAGATGTTTAAAAACAAACTTTTTAAAGTGGTATATAATATATATATGTAATTTTTCTACATTATTATTCAGCTCTGGCTTTTAGTGCACTGTAACGGTGAACAGTGACACGGTGTCATATGAGAAACACCTTCAACAGATGAGTTAAAAGCCCAAGTGAACAGAACGTGTTAATGAAAGTAAAGCTCAGCTCTTTATGGACACTGACTTTAACTGGTGTAAATGTGGAAACTGGACTTACAGCATCAGAACTCCATATGACTGGACTGGAGACTTGCTTGACTTATAGCAGGACCTGACTTGCTTGAATTGTCCCACAGTAACTTGGGACTTGTTTGAGACTTTAAGGTTAAGACTTGAGACTTGCTTGTGACTTACTCCCACCTCTGCTCTCTTGTACAGGGCTGGTCCAATCTGGTTCTGAACACACCCAGTCATTTCCACATACACACTTCTGACCCAACTCCCGACTTCTGTTCTATATAGAACTTTATTTTAAAGGGTTCTATATACCATCAATAAGAGTTCTTCTACTGTTACAGCCTTGAAGTTCAGAGAGGCCCATGAAGAAACACTACAGAGTCATATGTGGCTAAACTAAAAGTTCTGATAAAGTCCTGTACTAGGTTTGGTGTCTTTATCATACAGATCTAAAATAGATGAATTTTAGAACTTTATGAAATGTATAAAAATAAAAATTCCAGGAATAAAACTTTTAATATTACTGAACACATTTTGAACAGTGTGTTCAGTATTCAGCCATCACTACTTATTCAGAGTATTTACACTGGTTACTAAACTACAGGGTGTATAATGTTCATCAGATGGGCGTCTGTACACTACAGGCTCTTTTAGGTCTGTATGTCATACGTCTCACAGTATAAACTAACTAAAACTCCACTGTGGTGTATCTTACTGATCTACAGGTTGGAGTATGATGGGCGTCTGTACACTACAGGCTCTTTTAGGTCTGTATGTCATACGTCTCACAGTATAAACTAACTAAAACTCCACTGTGGTATATCTTACTGATCTACAGGTTGGAGTATGATGGTGTCTGTTCACTACAAGCTCTTTTAGGTCTGTACATCACCTGGATGTCTCACAGCAGTAATTCAGAAATCATTAAAATGACCTGAACATTAACCAGCTCCCATCTTACCAGTCTAAAGGCTGTAGTGTGACTGTAAGATGTGTTGAACTACAAGTTATGTTATTCTGCAGTAGGTTTGTGTGTGTCTCAGTAAAGTTAGAGCAGGTCTGGTTCAGTCTTTACAGTGTGTGTCTGCATGTTTTCATACAGCTTTGTAAAAGGAGCAGATTTTCACATTATCTGTGTATTTCAGTTTCAAGTCTTTATGAATAACGTCAATAAGATCCTGATCTCTCTGAATCCTGTACGTTTTTAAACAGTACCTGCACTTTAGAGATGGTCCCTTACTGTATTCAGCTCCTGCTGCAGTGATTCTGGATATTCTAATAAACATACTCGGAGAAAGGAAAGATCGGGAATGTTGGTGGAATATCAGGATTGTAGTTTGTTCCTAGTTTAGACTTAGAAAATGCAGTGTCAGAGATTTTAGGAGGTGGTCTGTGAGCAGTAGGAGGAGCCAAACGCGAATATCCCCCGAATATCCTCCATCAGCCTAACTTTACGGAGCTAGAGAGAGTATGTAGGTTGTTCTGATGGGTCTGACTCTGTAGAGGTGTTTCAGAACTCTGTGTTATCAGGGTACAGTTCTGATCTTATACAGTCTTAAGACAGTGCTGTTGAGGATGTAGCCTGTGATTAGTACTGGAACTCTTCTGATCTGAGAATCAGTTCATCTTTCAGGGGCACTGTAAGACCAGCTGTCCTGGAACTGGAAGTACTGGAAGTCTTAACTTCCTGTTTATCACTGCTTACTGTTTCTCCACCATACAGACATTTCTGCTGTACCATGTGACCTTGTCTTGAGGACGAGTTGTCCCCCTTCCCCTACAGATACTCTCAGTTACAGGAGGAGAGGAAACCATGAGACGTAGGAGGATAAACCACCTGGTGAAGTACAACATGTCCTCAGAGCCACTGACAGGATGTACTGGAGAGTGAAGGGAAGTCTGGTGGAGCTCTCCTTGTGGTGGATCATGTGAGCAGCAGTAGGAAGGATCAGTTCTGTATGGTTGAGGTTTTGTCTGTCCCCAAATGTAGCCACTGTGGGTTAGGGTTAGGGTTACCCTAACCTCCCTCTCATGTGTTACTGTGATTATACCACAGGTCTGTTGTGGTCATTTATTGTTAGACTGGAAGATAAAGAGGACAGAATTAACGGTTTGGTTCTTTATCAACGCTCCTCCAGATAAAATAGTTCCACTCTATCCATCAGTCTATCAGCCCTTCAGTCGTAACAGTCGAGGAACAGGTCATATCCTCCATCATCAGGGCTACAAGCAGCAGCTGGAACATTAGGAGATGTTCCAGGTTATATGAATCCCATGGATACATAGTCAGAACTGACTTTATGTGAAGCTGAACTTTGTTTGGTTTTCACCCGCACCCTAAATGGTGCAGAAGATCATGCTCCCTATGACTGGCTGATCCAATTCTGTATCTCCAACCACACCTTGTACCCTCCCTCCCTCCCTACTAGAGTGTACATCACCAGTCATCCCGATATGATCCTACATCAATTTTTTTTTGTCAATAATGTGATAATTTTCAATACCTTAAAATTTGCCCAGATTCGGTTTGATACTGGTTTGCTTTAATACAGTGTAATGTTTCTATGAACTAACGAACACAAATAAAATATAATTTGAACATTTTATTAAGTTGGGGATAAAGGATTTGTCTTTTCTAAAACTGAAATGTTTCCACACCCTAGGTCTGTTTACCCGACTCAGAATTTTATCAGTCAAATCAGTTTCAGCTGTTCAATATGAAGATGCAACCATTCACTCATTTTATCATATCATCTACAATCAGAAAATCCATTGATCGAGTTTCAGTGATGTTCCACTACATTAACAGTCAAACAGAGTTACGGGAAAGTATTTTTGGCCCCGCCCACAGTGAAAGATCTGAACTGTGTCCTGTTTATAATGTGGAGCTGCCGTATGGATCTGTGTAATAATCTGACACCCAGCTCATATGTGTTTGTTAAACTGTTAAAGTCTAATTTTATATTTCACTTTAAACATTAAAACAATGTTCCATAAATAAACATATTAAACAGTTCTGAATGAATTCATGGACCTGACCACCATGAAGTAACTGACTCTGTTCTTCACCAGGATCAGCCCACTTCTTTATTCATCTATAAACACTAAAAACTCATGAATAAATCTAAATAAACGAATGAAAGTCCTTAATATCAGAATTATCTTTAGATGAAAATAAAAACAGCAGGTCTGAATATGTTAGATTCACAGCCCTGTCCGCTCTGGAATAACACCTTCTCCTCTCCGTCTGGATGGGCTTATTAAGCTGCTGTATTTCTCTTTAATCATAGTTAATAAATATTAAACTAATAAACAGATTAAACACGTTTGATCAGTTGTTTGTCTGCTTCTCTGAGTTGAGACGAGGTTTACTGCTCTCGGTTTCTCCCGCTGGCTAGTGACCGTGCCGCGCCCGTTTCTGCCTTGTAAACAGACTGACTGCTGCGGTATGTGTATATGTTCTGTAGTAAATCAGGCCAGATAATTACAGAACCGGCTGTCAGTGCTGCACTGTGAGTCCTTCAATAGTCCATGTAGAGTAGAGAAAGAGCTCCAGATAAACCCGCTAGAATATAATCTGTATTTATGATCCCCGTACGTACAATTCCTCTTTAACAGGTTATTCAGTTTTACAATCAGTCAAAATTAATGAGCTTCACTCCTCTATGTGTCTAATCCACAGCTATAATGACCCTCACTCCTCTGCACACTATACAATAGCAATCGGTTGGCAACAGGGTTAATCATGCGGTATTTTCCTTAATAAAAGCACTTTTCTTTTTTTTTCTTTAAAGCTATTAAAATTATTAGTCAATTACTTTATTAGTCTAGTAAATTAGAAATGCAGTTGCTACAGTGGAAAAATGTGAAACGCAATAAACACGACACTGTTCTTCCACACTAACACACTTTGTGCCAAAATGAAATATAAAACCTCTATTAACTAGTGTTCACTTCTCTCTCCCTCTTTACTGAAAGACAATACAGGAGGATTTACATGTACAAATCAGAAAGCTGAATTAGAGTCAGAATTAAATACACTGTGGAATTAAATCAAAGCACAGCTGGATTGGTTTTAACCGTGTGGTGCTTCAAATGTGGATGAGTCATTAAGATCAGTCATTACAGTGAAGAAGAGAAAGCAGTGCAGAGAGACGGTGTTTAAACAGGTGGTACATGCGGTAAACGTGCCGTAATACAGCAGTGCTGTAACGTCGCTCAGTGCAGATTCACATGTAGGAGAATGAAACTCTTTGTGTGACTTTGTGTCTCAGTAGAATTCAAATCACCTTGAAAGACAAACAGCTGTCAGCTGTACTGCACTTCACTGTACGGTGCTTCAAACGTGCCAATGCTAAATGCAGTGCAGTGGCCGTGCAGAATTCATGTCACAATGAGATGTTATCTTTGTCCAATCACTCTACTGAATTTAAAACCAGTCAGAAGTAATCACCACCCAATCAGAAGTAGCTGCAACTTCATCCAGCAAAAAAAAAAAAGTCCTTTCAGAAAGAGGACCAAAACATCCACTGAATTGAGGGTGGAGCAGTTACAGATGACCACCTGCTGTTGTGAGAACATGGGTCAGATTCTCACAGTCAGTGCTGAAGAAAAAAGCCACTCAACTTCACACAGGACGTAGGTCTGGTCATGCGTAGCTGCACCATCCTGTACCTACAGAATTAGAGTTTCCTCGTTTTCTCTGCTGTGGAAGGACATTTCCTCTGAACTTGCAGGTAGGAGTGATTACTGCTCACTGGTTTCTCAGCCAATGGGCTGTGATTGGACAGTGATTTCATTTCACTGTGACAGGTAATCAGCACTGGTCAGACTGAAATATGATGATTGTGTTTTGTGTTAGTGTATTTAAAGCTCCACACAGTGAAATGTAGTACAGGTATGAGCTGACTGATTTTTAAGGTGATTTGTATTTAACTCACTAATTCAGCATTTAATTCCTTTAATGTAAACCTACATGTTTTTCTGTTAGGAGGTCGAGCGATGTTAAATCAGTGCAGTGGATCTTTTATTTTTCATTTTGGCATGTTCACCGTGTGTATCACCTGATTAAACACAGTCTCTGTGCACTGCGTTTTACTGTTTCACTGTAATAACTGCAGTTCAGTGAGCTATACAGGTTTGAAGCACCGCATGGTGGAAAGCAATCCAGCTGTGCTTTGATTTAACTTTACAGTGGACTGTATTCAATTCTGACACATATTCAGCATTTTGGTTTGTAAATGTAAATGACTGTGTATTATTTAGTAAAGTCAAGTGACGTAAAGATGGTTTAACAGAGCTTTTCATTTTGGCACAAATCCAACGTGTTATTGTGGAAAAGCAGCATCATGTGTTTATTACATTTCACATTAGTCCACTGTAGAGATTTCATTTTAACTTGGTGTAACCCTGCTAAATAATTAGCAAAAGTAATAATAGTAATTTCCAGGATGATAATTAGTTCTTTAAATAGTTCATGTAATTGTTCTTAAATAAGCTCTGTTCAGTCTCTGTATATTTTCTGGCTTTTATTTTATTTTATTTTGTCCCATAGCTCTCTGCGTTGGGGGTCTGCTGGGAAAAAAGAAAAGGCGGGAAAAAGGGAGTCGAGAGGAAAGTTCTAGAGAGAGAGAGTGGTTTCTGTGGCCAACGGAGAAATATACCGCCCGCAGCTGTGTTATTAGCTCAGTATCACAATAAGCTGTAAAGTCGTGGCTGTAAGATAAGTGAAATGACGGTAATGTTCTGTTATCACTTGTGTTTACTGCGTATAGAAATAAGTTTAAGCCTCATTTAGGTGCACGTTAGCCTAGCCAAGGATAGCACTGAGCCTCGTGGGGATAGATAGCCCTGAACATGTTTGGTTAGCAAAGCCAAGCTCTATTGTGTCCGACTCAAGCTCAAGACCTCGCCTGTTCACCAGACACTCAGAATGACCGGTAAGCTAGCGGTTAGCCAGCCCGGCCAGCCGAACTTCCACCAGCACCGTGGGAGACGGAACTATTAGCCTAGCCACCCCAAGCTAACCCCCGTCGCCCGAGCAGCCCCGCCCGCGCCGCTGCTGCCGTTGCTGCCGCTGCAGAGAGAGGGAGAGAGACACTAACAGAGACAGAGCTTCTGCCCAGTGAGTTACAGTTACAAACTGAGGTGGGATTTTATTTTAAAACCATTTTATTTTGCTCGAGAGAGTGAAGAGGCCAGTGTGTTTCATTTTGTGGGCCACAACGCACGCCAGCCACGAGTCCAGGCCTGCAACGAGTACTTTAACTAGTTAAATGCCGGCTTAGGGTTGTGTTTGTTTCTGGGTGTGTGTGGGCCCATTACACAGGTTTAAGATTAGTTTGGTTTAATCTAATTATTTTATAGAAGGGTATGGTCATTTGAAGCTAAAAGTGGTTTAAAATCATCTTTATTATTTTTTGTGATTTAATTAAATATACTATATTTTGCTAAATTCATAATTGTGGTTTATAATACTGTGGTTTAAAATGTGTATTGTTATTGTGTTTCATTCAGTGAAAGAGGACTAGTGTAAATACAGCCCTTGTGGATATTGCAGGCACCGCCATTGTACTTTTAAAAATCGGTAAAATTCATATTATTGGTAAAATTATCATTTTTTCCTTAACATAAACCAAGTGAACCCAGGGCGCTCTTATTGGTTATATCAGTCACGTGAGTAAAATTACTAATACCTTGTTGAGGAGCGCTACATTTGCGTCTTGTGGTCTGTCCTCTTTATTTCTACGGTGAGGAATCAGTGCCGAGTTCTACAGACTGAGGAGACCAGAGTTCAGCTCTAAATTAATGGAATGGTGGAGAAGTGTGGAAGAAGAAAGACCTGCTCATGATCCAGAACATACAAGCTGATCTATGGATGTAGTGTCTTGGCTTGGGCTGATTCTGCCACTAATTGTTGTTGATGATGTAACTCATGATGGGAGCATCAGAATGGATTCAAAAGTACCACAGAGGAAGAATGCAGCAGTTTGGTGATCTCAGTGAGTCACCAATTTTATACATTTAGTTTAGCAAGGAACATGCAACCACTGTTTAATTGTTATTTACTTTAATCTGTTCCTGTACATTTGTTCACCATGTTTTAAGTTGATTAACACATCTAGCTGTAAATATCAGGAAATAAAAGCTGATCTATCATCTCATATTCATCTTCTGATCTCAAACTCAGATCAGTCTTCAGTTGATAGCGAAATCAATTCTAGTGGGACTGCCGGGTGCGCTGGGTAATGCACTGGTGGTTAATTGATGAGAGAAGTTGAACTGAGCTGAGGTGGAGTGATTAGTAAACTAGTCTAGATCTAACCAGCTCTCAGAAGAAGACTAACGTCTGGCAGCATTTACAACTTTTGAAGGACTCCACAACCCAACAGTGTGGATCTGTAATTATCTGGGCAGATTTACTACAGAATATATACATGTAAACAGACGTACTGCTGTTTTATAAGGCAGGACGTATGTTCCCATAACTTGGTGGAATGTGACTTTCTTAATGTGGTTGAATCATCACTGAAACTGGTACATGTGGATTTTCTGATCACTACATAATATGAAAAAGGATAAATAGTTGAATCTTTGCATTTCACAGCCACATCACGTACAGACCTAGTTAACACATAAAATAAAAATAAATGAACTGAAGTCTACTTTTTTGAAAAAGCCTCTCTTATTTTATGTCTGGGTTTATTGTAGGACACTTATTTGATATGGCTGCTGCAGTATGTAATCATGTACATTATAACCGCTTCTTGGAGATCATAGAATAAAGACTTATTCTAGTACTAATAAATAACTCTTTAAATGAATGTATATGTCTGGATTAGTAATTTAATCTGCATTAATAAGAAGAAAAGCAGTGTGCAAATGGTCCTCACAAAGAATGAAAACAGGTGATGTGTGTAATGATGGTCCTCAGAAATAGTCTGTTCCTGAAATGTCCCGCAGTGTCCCCACAATTGACCCTGAGGTCAGGTCAGAATCCATGATGGGGAGATATTTTAAGTGCATGTATGTTGTGTGTGTGTGTGTGTGTGTGTGTGTGTGTGTGTGTGTGTCTGTCTACTTACATTTCTTCAGTCCTGGTTTGATTCTGTTCTCACCTCCATGTTCCACCCTAAACACGGACACACACACACACACACACACACACACACTCACGTTAATGACTATTCACAACTTCTCTCTCTTTGCCTCTCTCTCTCTCTCTCTCTCTCTCTCTCTCTCTCTCTGTCTTTCTTTTAACATATTAAGGAGACTATAATCATTTCTGAATTAAGCTATCCCAATTATTCATTATGTAATGATAGTAATGACAACTAATGTATTATTTTAGATATTACTGTGGCATAAAGAACAAATCACTAATTAACAATATATTAAAATGAAAATGAGTGAGTACCGGCTCCGGGAAAAAAAAAAAAAATTAACTATAAACTATAAATAATACAGTCTAGGAGAGTGAGAGCAGTATGACTGAATGATGGCAGTCTAGGTGAGGGAGAGCAGTGTAGGAGAGAGTGACCAGTCTAGGTGAGGGAGAGCAGTGTAGGAGAGCGTGATCAGTCTAGGTGAGGGAGAGCAGTGTAGGAGAGAGTGACCAGTCTAGGTGAGGGAGAGCAGCGTAGGAGAGAGTGAGCAGTCTAGGTGAGGGAGAGCAGCGTAGGAGAGGGTGAGCAGTCTAGGTGAGTATGATCAGTGTAGGAGAGTGTGTGCGGTATAGCTGAATGATAGCAGTCTAGGTGAGTGAGAGCAGTGTAGGTGAGAGAGCAGTGTAGGAGAGTGTGACTAGTCTAGGTGAGTGAGAGCAGTGTAGGAGAGTGTGAATGGTCTAGGTGAATGAGTTTAGTGTAGAAGTATGAGGGCAGTCTTGTAGAGTAAAATCAGTCTAAGTGAATAAAAGGAGTCTTGTTGAAGGAGAGTAGATGGAGGTGAGTGAGAGCAGTGTAGGAGAGTGTGCGGTATAGCTGAATGATAGCAGTCTAGGTGAGGGAGAGCAGTGTAGGTGAGAGAGCAGTGTAGGAGAGTGTGACTAGTCTAGGTGAGTGAGAGCAGTGTAGGAGAGTGTGACTAGTCTAGCTGAATGAGTTTAGTGTAGAAGTATGAGAGCAGTCTTGTAGAGTAAAATCAGTCTAAGTGAATAAAAGCAGTCTTGTTGAAGGAGAGTAGATGGAGGTGAGTGAGAGCAGTGTAGGAGAGAGTGAGCAGTCTAGGTGCGTGAGAGCAGTGTAGGAGAGTGTGAGCAGTCTAGGTGAGGGAGAGCAGTGTAGGAGAGAGTGACCAGTCTAGGTGAGTGAGAGCAGTGTAGGAGAGAGTGGCCAGTCTAGGTGAGGTGAGAGCAGTGTAGGAGAGAGTGACGAGTCTAGGGGAGGGAGAGCAGTGTAGGAGAGAGTGACCAGTCTAGGTGGGGGAGAGCAGTGTAGGAGAGTGTGAGCAGTCTAGGTGAGTGTGAGCAGTCTAGGTGAGTGAGAGCAGTGTAGGAGAGTGTGAGCAGTCTAGGTGAGTGAGAGCAGTGTAGGAGAGTAGGAACAGTCTAAGTGAATAAAAGGAGTCTTGTTGAAGGAGAGTAGATGGAGGTGAGTGAGAGCAGTCTAGGTGAGTGAGAGCAGTGTAGGAGAGAGTGAGCAGTCTAGGTGAGTGAGAGCAGTGTAGGAAATAGTGACCAGTCTAGGTGAGTGAGAGCAGTGTAGGAGAGTGTGTGCAGTATAGCTGAATGATAGCAGTCTAGGTGAGGGAGAGCAGTGTAGGAGAGTGTGATCAGTCTAGGTGAGTGAGAGCAGTGTAGGAGAGTGTGTGCAGTATAGCTGAATGATAGCAGTCTAGGTGAGAGAGCAGTGTAGGAGAGCGTGATCGGTCTAGCTGAATGAGTTTAGTGTAGAAGTATGAGAGCAGTCTTGTAGAGTAAAATCAGTCTAAGTGAATAAAAGGAGTCTTGTTGAAGGAGAGTAGATGGAGGTGAGTGAGAGCAGTCTAGGTGAGTGAGAATGGGAGAATGAGAGCAGTAGATAATTACTGTGTTCAGTAGTTTTATGATTCTGATTTCACCACACACACATAACACCCACACCATTCCGAAAATGATGAATGTTCATACCCGAGAGTGCTGAGTGAACAGTGTGGATCCTCCAGTCTAGCAGAGAGTAGCTTCCCTCCTGACTCTTCTGGGTGGTTGTAGGTCAGGTCCAATTCTTTCAGGTGTGAGGGGTTTGAACTCAGAGCTGAAGCCAGAGAAGAGCAGCCTTTCTCTGTGATCATGCAACCAGATAATCTGCAGAGAGAGCAGAAGAACTAGATGATAGCGTGAGAGAGAATGTCCATATTGGTAAACAGAACTTAACAGAAACATATTAAAACACATGGTCAGATCTCAAAGTCAAGAACAGCATCCAGTATTTGGAATTAATGACATATGCCAGAGAAGAATGTTTTTTGACATTGACATTTTTTGGTAGCTTTTTGCACCTTGTCCATTCCTGACAAACAATCCCCATTTAAATACCATTTAGAACCTCATTAAGGCATTCTCCACTCCATGTTCTTAATATATTCTATAATAAATGATTAGCTAGTGTGGAGTGTAGAGGATTTTTTGTATCTCTACCTAATGGAACCTTCTATTAGAAACAAAACTTTTGTAACCCTGTAAAACAGAATGGTGAACTCTGTGTAGCTTTCTGTAAGCTCTTAAACCTCTCTGTAAGAGCAGGGTGTTGAGCCTTAACTTTCTTTTAACTTTCATATCCCATTTAATACAATTGGATAAATTGAGGAGAATATTTAAGTA
>JAVGWN010000873.1:0-13323 GCA_034552555.1 Semaprochilodus insignis
GAGAGAGAGAGAGAGAGAGAGAGAGAGAGAGAGAGAGATTTTGTCCAGCAGTTTTCGGTCTGTTCAGGAATCCGACACACGGTTTGCGGAAAAACGAATAGAGTGAAAAAGTCAATGCTCATCTACTATTCTCCTGCTCGACCGACAGACACCGTCTCAGGGCAGACCCCCGAGCACAAATTCAACGTTGGTCTGAATTTCCATTCACCCATTCAGTTTTGGCCCATTCTAAGGTCCCTAATCCCATTCCCTATTGGTTCCTTTAACCTACAGCCACCACAGTGCATGTACTCACTCAGAGCAGATAGCCAAACTCTAATCCACAGACATACTGACCCACACTCCTCTGTGTGTCGTTTATTCATCCCTCATTCCTCAAACAGACTGCCTTTCATTTTCACACCTATTGAAACCCTATTGTCTCCTGTAACCTACAGCCACCAAACTGCATGTACTCACTCAGGACAGACCCCCAAACTCTATTCCACAGACATACAGTCACTCTACACTTTAAGGAAATCCACCTTTCTAGTTTATTGCTGTCATCTTGGATAATTTGTGGACGTCATGTCCCGCCGGATTTGCCACTGAGCACCGTGCTGCACAAATCCGTGTCAGTGCGGCGCATCCCACTGAAAATAATGCTTGTGGTGGAATTTTCCGGACTCAGTGTGAAAGCAGCTTTATTCTGACATCCGTAAAACTCCAAAACCAAACAAACGCCTGTTTGTGCCTTTTTATTCCTGACTGATTGTTGGCTGCTGGAAACAGGAACGTGGTTAGCACTCAAGATGTTCTGAAATCCTCTCTCAAAAAACACCTGAAGGGCTTTTTCCATGGCGGAGCCCTCCTGTAGAATTCCATGTAAAACAGACACAGTGCCAGTTTGCGGGAAAACCCTTACGGCTGTTAGCCTGACAGAGGGTTAATGGCTAGTTTTGCGATGGAGGAGGAGAATAATTACTCATATTAGCAACCACACCATAAAATCAGATTAAGCAAGAAGCACAAGGTAAATTATGCCTTGGAGAGGTTAGGAAAACACCCTGCGAGTCTCACCAACAGAAGCTTGGCATGAAGTGCAAGCTCAGGGGGGAAAGAGGGAGTGTGAATTAGTGGCTGTGTAAGACATGTTTACATATCTTCAGCGCTGGCTCGACTGGAACCGAAATATCTCCAAGCTTTCGGCACTTTCCCCAGAGAGCTAGCCAGAGAGCGGCAGCTGACATTTCCTGCTGATATGCCTCCGCTCCTCGTTTATCGTCCAGCAACCAGCCCTTGCTCTCTGACTTCCAAGGAAACAACAGTGCACAACCGAAACATGCTAATCTTCCATTTGTCAGCGTGCAGGGCTGACGGGAGCACGGTTTGGTTTCAACACAAACAGGATGGGAGTGCATGAAAGGACTGCCTAGATCGGCATGCTGTGATAAAAAAAAACGAGGCCCTGAAATCTTTCCCGAGCAACACGGAAAGCCGTTTACAGGTGCTCTCTAAGGAATTGTGTGGTTTACACTTGGAAAGGCGCGCGCTGAAATGCAGCCACTGCAGACAGTTTCACGTTTGATGGGAAGCTGGTTAACATTTAATAGACACTTTCAAATCAAACAAGCCGTACGGAGCGGGGAAATAAAAGCAGGCAACTCTTTCTATGAATCAGGTCTTCGTAAAAGCATTATAAGGGCACTCAAAGATCTATCAAGCATTCATGATGCTTTACATAAGCCTTTGTAACTTATTAACATAATAAGTTAACATCAGACAAATGTTGATAATCACACACACAAACTGGTGTAACGTCGCATTATAAGGCTTTATAGCACAAAGTGATTTAATCCGTTAAAATGTTTATAGGGATTGTTCGGTAACACTTTCTGTGAATCAGGTATCTATAATTCATCATAAGTGCATTCATAAAGATCTATGAAGCCTTTATAATGCTTTATAATACTAGACATAAGCCTTCGTAACTGTATATAAACATTCACACAAACTGTTATAATGTAATGTATATATGTTATAATGTATAATGTATATATATATATAACAGTATGAGGCTTCATAGCACTATGAGACATCATGCATTATAATGTATGTTTTTCCTGTTATTAACTTCCTGTTATTAACGGTATTATTAAGCTTAATAACTAATGTTGTTCATTTGCATAATGCTTTATAAGGATCCACAGTGAGGCCGCTCTCTAATGTTCCTCAGTTCCACCTTCAAAATGAACATGAATGCACATAATGAACACTTATAAGCCTTCATTACTGATCAGCTCTATGAATGAATGCATTATGTGAATGAACGTATTAAGCTTCATGACACGGGTCTCAACAAAAATGTTGAGAACAGGAAAAATCTATACATATACACATTTCAACATATTCCATCTCTTTGTGCTATGAAGCCTTATAATGCGTGTTATAATGCAGATATTATTATATAATGTTATACCAGTTTGTGTGTGTAATTATAAACATTTATGTACAGCTATTAAAGATTATGTCAAGCATTATAAAGCATTATAAAGGCTTTATAGATCTTTATGAACGCACTTATAATGCATTATAGATACCAGGTTCATTGAAAGTGGTACAGATTTTTCTTGTTCCTAACATTATTGTTAAGACCTGCATTATAAAGCTTAATACATTCTTTCACATAATGCCTTAATTTATAGAGCTGATCAATAACACTTAAATAATTACTTAAAGTCTGTAATGAAGGCTTATAAGTGTTCATTAGATGTTATGTGCACTTAGATCATTTTCATTTTGAAGACACTGAGGAACATTAGAGAGCGGCCCCACTGCGGATCCTCATAAAGCATTCTGCAGATGAACACAACGTTAGTTATTAAGCTTTATGAGACCGGTTTAAAGTTAATAACAGGAAAACATGGTACATACATGCATTATGTCACTTTATGTACTATGAAGGCTTATACTGTTGTGTTATAACAGTTTGTCTGTGTGATCATGAAAACTCAGGTGCAATTACAAAGGCTTATGTCTAGTGTTATAAAGCATTAGAAAGGTTTAATAGATCTTTATGAACGCACTTATAATGCATTATGAATACCTGACTCATAGAAAGTGTTACCTAAAAGCCCTGTATCCATAAACACGTTCCTGTAAAGTGCTTGGATAAATTGAAGGGAAGCGTCAACCAAGTCCGTTAATGAGCGTTTCTTCTTCCTGGCTCCTCGTTATGTCTCTCAGTGGTTCTGCTTGTCCTCATCGTCACTGTCCAGTTCCTCGGTTTCTATGATGCGTAGAGGGTTCCTCCGCGGCCGCGTCTCTAACAGAGGTGCTGCTTTGGAGCCTTCTCCCCCAGCCGGTGCTGCCGGCTCATCCGTCTCTCCAAGTCCCTCTGCTTCCCTCTCTGTGTCGCGACTGCTGAAGGAGCGGGAGGTGTGTGGCACGTCCTCCTCGATCCTCAGCCCCTCCTCTATCCTCTCACTTAGCTCCTGGATCAGCCTTTTCGACTCCTGAGGGAGGGGGGAGGTTGTGGCAGGCGTGTCCGTCTCCAGCGCACCGGGGCTGGGCTCAGGTTGAAAGCCAACCCCTTCAGGCTCTCCTCCGTTCTCTTGCGTGTCTCCTGTCTGACGGGCGCTGCTGTCCTCGTCCTCTCCCTCTTCGCTACTGCTGCTGCTGCTGGAGTCTTCCTCCTCTCCCTCACTACTACTACTACTGCTGCTGCTGCTGCTGGAGTCTTCCTCCTCTCCCTCACTGCTGCTGCTGGAGATTTCCTCCTCCTTTTGCTTCCTCTTTTGCTCCTCCTCCTCCTCGATCACGAGTTCGGCAGCTTCTTCCAGAATGGCCAGCTCCAGGTCCAGGTGGTCCTTCTGCAGCTGGGCTTTACGCAGCGCATCTGCCAGGGCGACCACATGCTTGGACCTAGAAAGGAAAACAAAGGTGTTCAGACGAAACTGGGCAGCGGAGTCACTGATACAAATACCAGGAGACGAACGAAGGACTAATGATGTTTGATGGAACAGGGAGGAGCTCTTTATCAGTCTGTCAAAGTGCCTCTTCCTGCCTTCATTCAAACAGTTCAACCAAACAGCCCTCAGTTTTCCACCATCCCCAAATATACTCAATGGGCCGAAACACACGGTGGACAAACCTGACATCTTTTAGGTCACAACTGGAGCTGCAGTGAATGGCTAACCAACAGTAGAAGTCAATAGTCACCCAAACGGTTTCTGTAAAGTACTGCCTCAAGTTGCTCAAACCAAATCCAGCTCTTCTTCAAATTTGTGCAGACTGTGAGGCAGCTACTTCCGACAACAGATGCCAGTGCACACCATGCATGTGGATGCTTAATTGTATATGCCGTTTCTGTTGTTTCTACTTTCTACACCTTACTTACTGACTCACTGTACACCTGAGCACGCGACCCTAATGAAGACCTGGACGGTGGACGTATGTACGGAAAGATTTGGGTGACTACTGACTTCTACTGTTTGTTAGCAACGTTAGCCTAACTTCAGCTAGGCCAAATTTTGGTGTGCATCAAAGGTTAACTTGTGTAACTTTATTTTTTGGCAGAATTTGATTTTTGCTAAACGTATGCCAAGTATCACATACCATTATCACATGATAATAAAGAAATAATCGAATATGCAAATTTGGTTTTAATGAGCCAATAAATACAAAAAAACTCCTGTCAGTCTCTTACTGTCCACTTTGTCAACTTTGGCAAAATATCTGAAGCTTCTTGGACCAATGTTGTTTTCTGTAAACTAACGTATATCCCTTTTTTGGCTGAGAAGATACACAGCATGTACTTTTTCTGGTTGGGGGCCTGAAAGCTTAACGCAGTGCGGCAGCCTTGTGGTTGTGATGTCACAGCATATAGAGGGTTGGCTGCTTCTGATTAGGTGAATTAATCCTAAAGCAGTTCAGAAGCGTCATATTATTAGGCTAAACTGCCCAACCTGCAACGGACCAACCTTGTTGATGACTATAGAGTATAAAACTTTGATAAAATCGCAGCTCTGGGGATTTGAACAGTTGACACGTTTAATGTTAGGACTTCAATGTAAACATGCCAAATACTTCAGACCTATAATTCCACATGCTGATCGATTTCACTACAATACACCAATTTTTTGAGAATTTTGAAAATTTTCAGAAAAGAAAAAAAATATATATTTTTGGTATTTTTAAAAAAAACCTTGATAACACTAAAAGAGTTTTACAGTAGGACGAGGTGGTAAAAGTTAGAATATGGCTAAAGCCGGAATGTGAAAAAGGCTGGCAGGAAAAGGGTTTTCCCAACAAACGATGACTTATTAAACCGTAAGTCACATCATTCCATCTGATCCTGCTGCTTGCCATACAGCATATACACAACAACTGACTGTTATTTAGGCCAAACGTTTCACATATGACCCTGCGCTCCATGCAAGTGGCCAGCTGGTGTAACTCTGTGGTGACTCTCTTATCAGTGGGCGCAGGTGGTCGGGACTGGAAACGACTGGCTCTACAGATGGTCAGATCATGGCGCATGTGCCATCCTGCAATCCCGAGTCCAAAGCTTGTTTGAAAACAGGCTCTGCACAATGTGCCCCTAGAACTGTCGGGTCCGTCTGCATTCCCAGATGCTAGGTGGACGTTGTCGGGCTGGTACGGATATTTCAGTCCTCATTAGGTGGGTTACTGCTTGCCCTGCCCAGTGCCTCTGAGCTGCAAACAGGGCCATATAACGGAGTGATATCCCTCCATCCTCTGCTCGCTTTGAGGCAGCCCCAATCGCGGGAGCTTACAGCATCTAAAGCGGATTTACATCCAACTTATTTTGTCCAGAAATTCCCCAAACGTTTGGAAGCCCGGCTTGTAGTCAGCATGGACATGTACCGTGTGTCCCAGCTGCTCTGGATTTTGAAAAGGTGACAAAGACAACGTTTCGTCTCGGAATGTGTCATCAACAACTTGCTAGTTAAGACAGGGTTAACCAGCTGGTGGACCTGGTTCCCTGGTTTCCAGACAGCCGCCGGAGGGACTGTCAGACAGAGTCGGAGTTTGTATGTGGGGAGAGAAGTCGCTATTCCGGCGATGTTAGCATTCAGCTCACACAGCAGCTGTCTCCATGGCTACTGTTGGGAGAACTCTGCAGTAGCACTTTAGTGCATGCTTATCAGTCCTGCTCTCTGGTGGAGTAATTATTTTAGGACCGAGACAGCTCCTCTCCCTCGCTTTCTCTCGTTCTCTCTCTCTCTCTTACCCACACAAAACGATTTGCCCAAAAACCACAGATCACTCACTGGAAGTCTCGGTGGCACGCGGTCGCATACACAATGTGACACATTCCCACAAAAGCATACTTTCTCTTGCAAACAGTCGCGGACACGGCACATGCAAATGCAACCAAAACTTCCCGAGAACTCGGCCCACATTCGTCCTGCATGCTTCCACCAAGCGGTTCCCCTGAGGACAAGTGCCGCACTGAACAGCTACATGACAAAGAGGAGAAATCAGCTACAATGTGCTTCATGTAAAGACCCTAATGTGGGGGGGCCCCAGACGGCATGCATTATTCATGCGGCGGATGCGCCCGGGTCGCTGCCAAAACTCAAGTGGCTACTATTGAGAGTTCCGAGCAGCTAGCGGTCTTCATCGCCATGGTGATTAGTGCACGGCCAGGGGCAGGTCGCGGCCCGGGGCGGGTTTAGGGTCGCGGGTTATTCACCGGAGGAAGAAAAGCGGCCACGTCTGAGCCGCCCCGGCACTATTGAGAGGACTCGCAGCCCTGGTGCTTCAATTAACCCACCGCTGAGAAGCGAGATGCCTCCTTATTACGGAGCGGGCTAATGATCTCCCGCTTGCTGAGTGGAGACAAGCCATTGAGGGTGGGAGATCCTGGCTAATGCCTTCGGAGGAGGCTGTGTACACAATGCTTTAGCTTCGAGTGTGCCGGCTCAGGAACGACGGGTCTCGAGGACGTTGAGAGCCGTGGGGGGGTGCGGGTGAACAGTCTTAGAGGGAGGAGAAGGGAGACTGCATTAGGCAGCATAGTGCTGTCTGGTGTTTGTCTGCGCGTTCATGTGGTGAAAGACTGAAAGTAAACAACCTCTTCGATCCAGTTCGGCAGGAATGCTTCAATGTGCAAACCACCCACATGGTTTGAGAAGTTGACAGCCATCAAGAAGCCTTTGGACTTTATCACGCAATCAATGCCAGCAGAGCCGGCGAACGGAAAAGCTCGGACTACAACATACTCTACTGAGAATTCTCCACACCTGGAGCAGGATACATAACACTCCAGCGCTCAGTATTCTTCAACTCCACAGCCAGAAACGAGGAAGCAGGGATGGATACTGCAAGACTCCTCACAGAACAGGATCACAAGCTCCACACCATGGATGTCCTTCGAGGCAAGGTTGATTAAGAAAGGGCTTGCGTCTTCAGAGGTGTTCTTTCAGCACAGCCTCAAACCATGTGCTTCAGAAGACGGTACGATCAACCACGATCCCACAAACACACCTGAAAGCAACTCCAGGTCTTCCAGCAGAGTGTCTGGGTCCATAAAAACCCAGCGAGGAACTTCCTGGAGCGATGTGGCTGCAGGAAGTCCCATGGCAGCAGCGGCACTTCAAACACTCGCAGTATTCTCTTTCCCCCCGTGGGAAGTCATTATTGAGTTAGCGCTGCAGAGGCGTGCTTGTTTTCTCTCTCTCTCTCTCTCTCTCTCTCTCTCTCTTTCTTTCTCTCCCCCCCTACTCTCGCTCTCTCTCTTCCTCTGCGGTAAGAGAATGCGTGCTTGCAGTGCAAACAAAAGCTCCTTTCGGGCGAAGGATAATGTCGTACACAATTCAGTCATTAAGGACGGCACTGTTGTGGCTCGCCTTAATTAACCGAGGAGGGGTGGCTTTCAAGGTTGGGAGAGCGAGAGACCGTGAGAGAGAGGGAGAGAGCGAGCGAGAGGGAATAAAATAGTCTGTAGCGACAAGTGGCACCAGAGGCAGGCTGCGAAAAAGTGAGGGGACCTTGATGTCTGGCGAAGGGAAGGTTGAACTAGCGGCAAATTAAACATCAGCTAGTTCAAACCGAAACTCTCGGATACCTCTTCATTAGGCTTCTTCAGATGCGCTAATCAAACGCATGTGAGAATGAAACCCACCTCCGCTTTGAAGGACCTAATCACTCTCAGAGCCCGGCGGAACGCTCTACAAAGGAGTGGCGAATACCAGACATGTTTTGTACGGCCGTTCAGATGTGACCCATGCTTTTGTACGGAGCCTCTCAAGGTTGAGGATAAACAAGCCGGATCAAATCATGTCATATTACACTTTGATGGACTGCAGCATTAGAGGGCTCGCAGGCGACTGAGCTGGCCAGAAACGTTCCTATGGGAATACACAACTTGTAGCCATGATTTAGTGACAAGCACCAAGCGACAAATCAAGCTGAGGATTTGCAAATGAATTTATGATGCAGTGAAACGACATCCTAAACGATGGGCTCCAGACAATCCTTCAGACCAATCACAGACACGGGGGTCCAAGGTCTCTACGCGGTCTCTGCTCTCTAAACGTTTGGGTCCTACCTGTCCTTGACAGTTTGAGAGACTCTCAGCATGGAAGTGAGACTCACAGGGAGTTTCTCCCGCTGCTGTACAGGATACAGTTGGAGTCTCTGCTGAGTAGGTTGCTCGATAGCTAGCTAGGTTAGCCTGCACGCTAGGCAGACAATAAAGCATGCCCTGAGTCCAAGCAGTTTTGTGGAGCTGACGGTAACCGAATTCCGCAAAGTGCTGCTTTAGTTTACTACACTAAACTATCCCTGTGTTTGGCTTTAGGTCCGGCTGTGCTGTTAAGGCTAAGTCAGGATTAACCGTTACACAGAAACGACAGAAATGGGGAGTGTAATCTGTAGCACCCCTATGCCTGCATGACGCACGTGCACATGAAGCGGAGTCAGAATTCAGAAGCTTGCATACTTTTAAAATACCGATGGTCTGGAATGTCTGGACACTGGTGGACTGGTGTACGGTGGCCTTATGGCTGAGTACCTGATGGACCATCATACCTCCTTTCCACCAACAGAGTGCCAGTGCTCGTGCCAGAGCTGATGCTGGTTCCCAGGATCTATGGAACCTGTTAAGAACGGGATCCCTTCTTTTCCCCTGGTTTCAAAGCTGAACGATTGCATATCTGGATGTGGAAGTCCGAAGCATAAAAACAACATGGCGGAACCTGTTCTTTCGTCAGCGGACCACTGATGGGTCATTTTGCTGCTACTTGCATGTTTTTTTGGGAAATAGCGGAATCAGCAACATTTGGGTGACGGCAGCACCGCACCCTTTTTTTGGTTGGTGGGTTCCACGGTTCCAGACTAGCCAGTTCACGGAGCTGGAACAGTACTGATTTTGCCGGCTGTGAACCATTTTTCTTGCGATGGAAAAGCACAGAACGGATCGAGATGTTGGCACCGGCACCATGCCGGTGGAAAGGAGCTATTAGTGGTGTGAACATGATGCCTGGGCATAAACGAGTTTAAAAGGAGATCAGCTCAGCATGAGCTCTATCAAATCATTGCACAGAGAATACTGCATCGATTCAAGAACCAACTATACATGCTAACATGCTCAGTTGAGGGGGGTTGGAAGGCCCTCTGAGGTAAACCGCCAAACCGTGTGATATGTTGTCTTCCCATAACGTCTCAGTCTTGGTTTTGGATATTACATTTTCCTGTTGGAAGCTGGACCTTGTACATGCCTACACATGACAACACAAGTGGCCTCAAACACTGACAAGAGACAAACTTGGGGTGATGTAAGCAATCTGTTGCCTGCTAATGTGAGTGTATGGTAACTGGGGCTGGGCTTGGGGTCTCCAGTCCTGAACATGGACTATTTAGATCCAGCATACAAGTCTATATTATTCCTGGAACACATAAATGAAATGCCGTTACTGTCAAAAAGAACATTCTACTAGAAGGAAACCATGTTTCCAACTTAACCGGAACGTACCTAATAACGAGCACCAATAACAGCTGTGATTGGATTGGGCATGTACTGGACAAGGTTCTGGATGTAGCCACATCAGTGTTCAGACACTCGTGCATCAAAGAATTGGTCAGTTGGGCCAGATTTGGTGGATGCCTTCCCTGGCACAATTCTGAGGAGAATTCCCTGTAGACTGGGATTTTATCCACTGCTGGTAGACCCGTATGACCGTACGCTTCCATACACCTGCAGATTCAGCTACTTCCTTCACACTATGGTCTTTGGGACGCCCAAGTGCAGTCACTCCTTTTAGCCAATCATTAACATCTGCTTTGGAGCCATTTTCCACACATGGAACGAGACATTCCCTGCACTGTAGCACCTCTTCCCAATCTATGGATCCCGTCACTCACACCCCGCAGGGTTTTACAGCCCCATCATCCTCGTGCAGCGCCATCTGCAGGAGCCTGAAGTTACTACCACCTTAAACACACAAGGTGTCTAGTTTTTTGTCCGGTGAGCTTATATGTTTGAAGTCACGCTACACTAATAAGATTCAAGGTAATAGTCAATGGGTGCTAATAACAGCTAATTTTGTGGTATTAACTCTACAGCGCTACTCTATAACACCCCAGACTGTTTATATTAGCGGAGTGACTCACGTATCGACTATGCGAGCGTGCTAACCCCCATGCTGAGAGCGAGTGTGATCCATTTATCCTTGCGAGTCCTGTGACTAAAATCTCTTCTTCTTATAAGCACTGGGAAACTTCCATCCCTGCTCAGCAGAGCCCACTCAGACCAGACCACTTACTGCAGAAACGGACCATATGTGTGCACTGGAGGTTCAGGATGGAGAGACAACAGGACACATTTGACGGATGACTACCCGTTACCCAGTAATGGAGTGGGTGTGGAGGTCAGTGTACATTTAGAATTCATTATTCAAAACCAGTTTGCAGAAATGTCACCCTCGCAATACTGAGAAGCCTAAAGAGGTAACGCCAGGCAAGCTGTTCAGCGAAATAACCGGAAAGTCCCGGCACGATTCTCAGAAGTTGTCAGAAAGCGGTAATTACCTTTAGGCCCTGTGAACAGGATCTCTGTAATCTGTTCAATGCGACAAACGCTTTTAAACATTTTCCAAGAAAGAAAGAAAAACCTGTCTTGGTCCTCATATAACATACTGGCAGCTTTAACAGAATCCCTCAAAGCTTTCTTTTCTTTCCTCAGCTTTTGAAGCCGCCGTTTTCAAGCACTATGCATCCAATACAGACTCGAGACGCTATCAAAACAAAACCACTCCAACAGGTCATTCAATTTAGACGACCATTCGAAGCCAATTTTCTTGCACCACAACAAAGCAACACCTACACTCGACTTGAGACGTTTTCAACTTGACTTCCCCCACCGCTTCCGAAGACGTACCTCCTAATGCAAGGACTGGCATTCCCGTCAATTCCCCAACAACATCTAACAACACTTAATTACACTCTTCGTCAAAAAAATCAGTTGCACCTGGAAGGAATGAATCGACAGGAATGAGCAGTGATGCCCTCCATGTTTCATCCAGACGGCTGCACCACGCAGGACTACATGCACCATTGACACCACGTCAGCGTCGCCAAAGACTGCAACGGTGTCGTGCCAGACTGTCATGGAGTGACTCAGAATGGCAGCGGGTCATCTTCAGTGACGAGTCCCGCTTTTGTCTTGGTGAAGACGACCAACGGATCCGTGTGTGGAGGCACCATGGTCAGCACCAAGATGAACGGTTTGTTGTCACACTTCCAGAAGGCCTGGTGTCACTCCACCTCCACCCCTACCGCACCATCTGCAGGAACTGTGTGAGGATATTCAAGCTGCATGGGATGGATTATCACAGGACACCATTAGGAACCTCTACAGCTCCATGCCGAGACGTCTGGCGTGTTGGGTTAGCAAACACGGCGGCCTGACGCCATACTGAGAGACAGGCTCCTGTATGTGTAGCTCAATAAATATTGATCATATCAGTCTAAATTTATCATCAGTTATTGATCCTCGTAACCTTTATCTTCCTTCCCAACACCACTGCAATCCCACACCTCCTTCTGAGTGCGGGTACACTTTTTGACAATGAGTCTAAATTCCGGTTGGGTGGGGGAGGACTGAACACTCTACTGAATCCCAGACTCCAGACCCCGCTGTCGGTCATAGTTCCTGCAGTCCCTTTGGGCTACTGCAGAGAAGCTCCTGTACCCCTGAGGGTAACGCTTGGCTGGTCACCAAGTTTCGGACAATGTGCCGCTTCTCCTAGCACGAAAGAATGGTACTGCTTAAAGCCAGACCCTGAAGTCCAGCTCCTAAAGGTTGCCATGGTTGCCCGTCAGAATCTAATTGAGCCAATTTAGGAGTTTGGACACAATCAGAGACGGTGAGGCAAAACTCCAGAAGGGGACAAGCGAAAGACAGCTCTTGTAGAGGAAAACCGAGCTCATCTTATCTGGCTGGCTGAGCCGGCTGAAGAGGATCCACGCTGGAGTCGCTCCAGCAGCTTGGACGAGAGAAGGGAAAGATAAGGAGAGCAAAAATGAAGTGCTGGTTGTCTTTGCAGTCTGGCACCGTCGCTGAGAAGCCTTGGCATCTGGACAGCTCACTAAAGCCACAGTGAAATGAATAGCAGTGTGCGAGCATGCCTGTAGTCCCTGCCTGCTCCCTTTTGGACATAATTGATAGCAGAGGTTCCACCGCCGCAGACCGTCTTCCAAACCAAAGAAAAACAAACACGCTCCAAAGGAAGGGGCTGTGATGTTAAAACGAAACAAGCACTGGATGCCTAAAGGTCTGTCACTCACAACAAGCCGTTGCGCTAGCTTGCCCCTTTTTCTTGACAGGCGAATTCACACATCCCGGAGGCTGGAGATGACAGTCTGAAACGCTATGTGACATTTAAAACCAGCAGCTTCGTTCTCCTTTCACGCGTCTTCACCTGAATGCTACCCGGTAGTTCTGGGAGCTACACAGGGCTGTCCCAATTACCTTTATTGGGGATCCGGAGCTTTGGCAGTACGCTCCAGATGAATGTTCGAAGCTTCGTCCCAGTTTGAGGAGGGGATGGGCTCAGAAGTGGTTCAGAAAATCTCTGTTTTTGTGTTACAGTGGATTGTCTCTCCTTAAGCAGGTTCTGTATTGGTGCCATTGGGGATGCTAGCCGTCTCTGAGACACGCGAATGATTCAAGTTAACGCTTGGACCTTACCACTGTACCTGACTGACCCAACAGCCACGATTACAGACATCCAGTGAGCAGTGGTGTCCTCCATGAGTCATCCTGTTAGTGCAGCACCATTGGCAGACGGCTGCACCACGCAGGACTACATGCAC
>JAVGWN010000874.1:0-13323 GCA_034552555.1 Semaprochilodus insignis
ATACGGGGTTGTAGATTACAGTGTCGGTGATGATGAGCAGCAAGTGCAGGAAGAGCTCGGTGAGTAAGACTGTTGATGTTTAAACGGTTAACCGTTCTGCGGGTCCGGTCCTTTTCTCTTAGACACAGAGCAGTGGCTCGCTGAGTTAGCCTGATCACTAATTACGTTCTCGTTTTTACTGTGGTCTTTTTATTTTGCAGATGAGCAGCGGGCTGCAGTCCAACATCTCCACCTTTTTCTTCTCTAAGGTAAGTAACTGACGTGGTTGTCAGGTGCCTAAAGTAAACGTGTCGTGATTAACTAGGACTGAAATTCTTCCTGCTCTCAGACTCCACTGACCAGTTTAATTACAGCCGGGTAAAGCTGTTGATCACTCGCCGTAAACAGGCCTAACTGTCGAGCAAGCAAACCGGATAAATATGGAGCACCTGGTCTGGAAACGGAGTTACTGATTGGTTGATTCCCTGGATCGCATGCAGATTACTTAGATTGTTTGAAATACCTGCAGTTGTGACGATTGGTGGTCCAGTGCTACTGCTAATGACTGACTTTCCCGCCTAAGACACTTGATTATGGCACTTTGGCGGGGATGGACAGCAGAACAGACAGCCCTGATCTTTTTCCATCACTCAAGTCTGTGCAAATTCTACACTAAACGTCTAGAGCATGGTGTATGAGAGGATTGCATGCACATTCATCCAGCTCTCCAACAACCACTGACCAAAGCTGTCTGCTACTGGAAAGCTCTGGCTATTTATTATTGCAAGGCTGCTGTCCAGCACGTACACGAGACAGAATAAGTGTACACATATAATCAGTTCATATACCTCAGACATTGTGTGTCCTTCAGCTGATGATTAATCTAATTTGTAGGAAACCATTACAATTGAATTGGTGCTAGATGTATCCAGAATGATGAACAAGGTTGTAGTTGATTTAAATAATGACTGAGGAAGCTGAAAAATAGTGAAAATGAAGCTGTAATAAAATTGATTCCCAGAATAAACTGTGGAGAAACCCTAGAAATAATTTGTCATATTTGAAAAGTGGTTTCCAATATAAAGTAAATCTAAATATAAAATATGTTATAAATATAAAACGTTTTTAATTTTGAAAAAGATGTAATAAAACATCATAAACTTTTTTGTTTTTTTGTTGTCAGTATTTCAGTCTTTGCTGTATAAGTTATAACTGAATAAAATGGCGTTACACAGTGTTTATTACCATGACAAGTCGTTTAAAACATGTTTCATAGTAGCATATAGAAATATTTTGTGTTATAAAACCTCACCATCTCATATTTTTACAGGTGGCTCCAAAATCCCCAAAAAGAGGTACAGCCTTGTGTTCAGTTGCAACTGTAGATACCGATGTGGTAAAGACACGTGGTGAAGACACCAAGGAAAGCACAGGTGTCCTGCTGTCCCCACTCACCATCCCAGAGACGCCTGATAGTCATACAAAATCACAGCGTCCAGCACGAACATTCCCAGATGTTCCAGGCTCCCCTGTCTCTCGAAACCCAAGCTCCAGAGGCTTTGGCTGCAAGGCTAACCTGTTGGCCAGCAGGTCAATGCAGCCACAGGGAAAAATGAGCCCAAAATGTGGGGACACTTTTGAAGCAAAGAGTGGTATTGGTCATTTTGGTTCTGTAAAAAGGTTGAGGCACGGTTCAGAGAACCTACATAAAGCCAAGCGCCCTAGAACCAGGCCGCTTCACAAAGATTCTGAGAAAGACTTGGGCTCACCAGGAGATGACCTAAACACATTCCTCCAAATCATTCGTGATTCTGCTGATTTAAAAAATGACACGTCACAGAAAAGCTGCTCAAAAAGCATTAAAAAGAAGTCAGACAAAGTTGAGAAGATTCTGACTGAGAAGAACACGTTGGGGTCAAGGTTGTCTGAGATAAATATGGGACAGAGGAGATCAGAAAAGCCGTTTTGTGCTACAGGGGCAACATCAAAACTTTCACGAACCAGCATTCATCATAAAAGTAGCTCAAGTGAAGATGAGAAAGAGAATGCGTTTCCTGTCATCACAGAAGCGAAGACAGATGTGTCTGAACTGTCCGGAGACGATCAGAGTGATCTTGTGGTGTCATACAGCTCGTGGATACGTAATAATGAAAAGATTGTTCTCAGTTGTCCGGTCAGTGAGAAGAAATCTTTTAAGAGACAAACTGAAGACCACATGAAAAACCTCAGTCCCATTAAAAAGGTGCTACCAGTCTCTGAGGAGAACTTTGGTGTTTTGGAGGACAGCTGGTTTGATGATGGGATGGAGCAAAGCTTTGGAGAGCCAAAGCCCCAAAAGTCAAAACCTGAGTATGTGTTGTGAATTGCTTGATTATTTTTTTTCCACCTTGAAATACAGTGACTCTATGTTTATCTACTGTCTCATTGTCTTTTACACTCCCTGTTTGTATCTTTTTGATGTGCAGAAAAAAGATTCCAGAACATGTTCTGCTTTCTGGAGGACTTCATAACCGGTACTGGGTTCTAGATGTGAAAGAAACTACTGGATGTCAAGGCTACACTGAGAAACATTTAACCATCACCTGTTCAAAGACTGCAGAGTTCACAGAGACATGCTTGCTGAAAGATGGATGGTAGAACCTATGTTCTTTTTGCTAAGACATTTGAGCTCATTGCTTGTACTGATCATTGTGTTGACTAGAAATGACCTGTTTATTACTACTTGCTTTCAGGGAAACCACTCCAGTTGCTGTGGGGGACACAATTCATTTGGAAGGGGAGAACATTTCTGGCACGTGGGTGATTGACAGGAACTCTGGTTACCTGGTGCTGCTGCCTGACCTGCTTATGTCTGGGACCAGCATCGCTAGCAGTATCCGCTGCATGAGACGAGCAGTACTTGGAGAGATGTTTAAGGTATTCAGTATTTCTTACAAGTAGGCTATGTATATGTGTGGAATTCACACTTCTTTCCAATTTTACGAATTCCACAGAGAGAACATTTTATGTGTTTATATGAATAAACAGGGACACATAGTGACAAAGCATCTCTCTTATCCCCTGTGGTTTTTTCACTTTAGCCAAGCCCGTGAGTTGGTCCATGTCTAAAAATGAAGGGTTAACTTTACTTGATGCCTTATCCAAAGATCCAGTTACTTAAACGACTGTGGTAATGAGATTGGATATTCATGTATTCAGATAACCTCGCTTTAGCGCTACCGCCAAGGTTGTTTTAGACTTTTGGGAAGCACTGGTATTGAAGTATGCCCAATGGTGCTATGAAGAAGACAGTGAAAGTGTTCTGTGTTCAAGAACTAAACTTTCCTTGTTGATCTTCTGTGTCCACAGACCTTTGATGGTGGCAGCAAGCAGATGCTGAATGGAACCATAGTTCATGACATCTTCCAAAAAGCTGCCATGTCCTTGAACTTCTCTTCAGAGAAGCTAGAGCAGCTGGCCAGTGAAGCATTGCTCAGCCCTAACTACCTCGGACAAATGTAACAGTCCTGGTTTCAGCATGTTTCTGTTTTTTAGGTTCATTTGCATTGTTATAATTTCTGACAAAGTGAATATTTTTTTCCCCCGTTTTGATTAGGTACACTTTGAAGTTGACTCAAGCAGACATGAAGCAGGAGGTAGAGGAATATCTTCCTGCTTTGTCTGAATGGGCAAAAGACTACCTCCACACATCTCCACAGGCAGGACAGAAACAACTGACTCTTAAACTGTGAGCATCACTTACCTCAAAACATTACAGAATCATTCGTTTAGAATAGCAGTTTGAATCAGGTGTTTCCTGTTTGTTCAGTTTGGTTAAACTTACTTTTGCTTGATGCCATTGTACTTTGTACCATCAGTCCCAGTGAAGGGTCTTTGAGCTGCCAGGAATCAGCTTGCAGTGTCACGGTCACTGACTTTTTTGACATCGAGGAGAACATCTGGTCTCCACGGTTTGGTCTCAAGGGGAAGGTTGACGTGACTGCAGGGGTGAGGATCCATCGGCGTGGCAGGAAACACATGGAGAAGGTTGTACCTCTGGAGCTGAAAACTGGCAAGGAGACCAACTCCATCGAGCATCGCAGTCAGGTAACGAGCTGAACAGGTTCCCCTATCCAGAGAGTTGGGTCAGACCATAGCAAAATGCCGTAATAGTAAAGGTGCTGAGGTACAGATGTTGACTCTTGATGGTGTTTTTAATTAAAGAGAAGGTGGCTATTAAGTGCTCAGTTGAGTCTTTAGATTGGGTATAGACATCTGTTTTGCTGTAATTTGCAGGTTATCTTGTATACTCTCATGAGTTCTGAGAGACGGGCTGATGCTGAGGCAGGCTTTCTTGTCTACTTGAAGACTGGCAATCTACATCCTATAGTGGGCAACCACATGGACAGAAGAGGTTGGTCTTGAATTTTGATGGGGTACAATTTGATCACTGTCCACAGAATATGTTCTACAGTTTGCGTATTATCCACCGAAAGTTATCTTGCCTCTTTTTTGTTTTAAATGTTTGTAGATAATTAATAAGAACATGTCACAGTTATAACCCATAAATATTTTTTAAATATAGTTCCTCTCAAAACATCAGGTAAAATGGATATAAGTTGGCTTCGTGTGACAGCTGTTTGTCTTATACCTTAAAGGGTCTGTGCCATGTAAAAATTTAATTTTCCTGTGTTCTGATGCAAGTTGTTGATGCACATTGTTCAAGTTTCTAAATGTACCAGTCACTACCCACTCTGTACGTTCCATATTTAAACTAAGCAGTAAAACTATGTTGAGGTCATGAAAGCAGTACATCTCCTCAGCAGCCTACACCAGTTTAGCTCCACCCATTCACGCTAAAATTATAAGGAGTGTTTGAACTAGGACTGTGTTTTGAACAAGGCATAATAGAGAGCAGCCAGTCAGACGTGTGGTGGGGTGTTTTTTATTTTTTTTAATTTAATTTAATTTTTTTTTTAAATAACACAAATCAGTCTTGTTGGCACAGTACGAAAAGATGTTTAATTGTAATGGATAGGGAGAAATTATACCGAACAAATTATGTGAATGTACCTCACAAATACAAAATTACACCACAAATTATACCGCACAAATGATATGAATGTACCTCAGAAGGGGAAAATAAATTGCAAAAATGAGGTATGGGCCCTTTTTAAGTGTCTATAAATTGCCTGTGACTGTATTGTTTTCTAGCAGCTCTCTTTGGTATTGACTCATTTTTCTTGGACGTCATAGAGCTCATCAAACTGAGGAACACGCTGGCTCATCATGTTGGCAAGAACATTGTCAAGGTGGAGGGCAAAAGTCAAATGGCACCTCTACCTGCCGTTGTCTCTGACCAGCAGGCCTGCAAGTACTGCCCTCAGAGGAGAAACTGTGCACTTTACAACAGGTACCCACAACCCAAACTCTGCTCTTCATGATGTGCTCAATTATGTGGAGGTTTTGCTAAAATGAATGTTTCTCCTGTTGGGGTGTGTGTGTAGAGCTACGGAGAGGACTCCAGGTGAATGTCCCCCTGAAGACACTCAGGCATTTCTGCAGTTGGAGAGTGAACATCTTAGCCAGCCCCACTTGCAGTACTTCAACCACTGGCTGCTGCTCTGCAGTCTGGAGGCCCACACTATGGAGAGCAAGGGGGGCCGCCGTAATATCTGGTTGCAGTCTGCTCAGGAGAGGTAGGCCAAAAGTTTTATAGCTCTGTATGTAACACAGTACATGTACAGTACTGTGCAAAACTCGGAGACCAACCTTTAATGTATTTAAATTGCAGTCTAAATGGCCATTAAAAACAATTATTTATCTTAAGGGAAAAAATGGAAAATGCAGGAAACCAGTTTAACAGAAAATACACTAATAATATCAAATGTATCTGTATTTAACACCTTAACCTCCTTGCTGATGTCTTAATGCGTATATATAAAGGGTGGCGGTATAGCTCAGTGGTAGAGCATTTGACTGCAGATCAAGAGGTCCCCAGTTCAAATCTGGGTGCCCCCTTCCTTGTAACACGGTTAGAATCTGGTCTTAGGAAACAATATGACTGTGGTTGGTGTGGCTCAGCGGATAACACCACTAACCTCCAGGGAGCTACCGCCCCATGTGGGAGATGGGGGTTCGATTCCCGGGTCTGGGTAACTATGCTGTGCTACACCAATAAGAGTCCTTGGGCAAGACTCCTAACACTACATTGGCCTACCTGTAATATGAATGACCTTGTAAGTCGCTCTGGATAAGAGCGTCAGCTAAATGCCATAAATGTAAATGTAAACTAGGTATTAGGTATAAACTAGGTGAGATTCCAGACATAAGGGAAAGTCAAAGGAAGTATTTAATAAAAAGAGATATTTTGTAGTGGTTTGGAAGAGCGTATAAACTGAAGGACTTTTAGACGTTATAACTTCAGGTGCCTAATTTGTCTGAATAAACAAAGTAAATGTAATTTGTTACTGTACTTAAGTAGTTTTTTATGTATCTTTTGAGAGACTATTTCTTTCATTCCACTACATTTCAAAGTAAAATATTTTACTTTTTACTCTACTACATAATGCAAAATGTGTTCCTTTTGGCTTTTGTGTGCATAAAAACGTCAAAACACACAAACGAAAGACACACAAAGCAACCAGTCAGGGTACGGTTTTCAACTTGTTTTGACCTGTTGGACAGAGCTTGGTTCTACCTAATGGTAATTGTTTGGCTTGGGTGTTTTGTGCTTATGATCATTTTACACATCAGTGTCAGAATAATTAATGACCTTCTATTAAGACTGGTGGATCGAGAGTGACACCAGAGTCTCTTCACCTAAAATTAGTTGATTGCAAGAGAAGTTGAAGCAAGAGTCTTCTTACAAAAATGATGAGACAGTAGAACCATAATAAATCATGCTACTTTATTATGTACTTTGTCAAGTTGGGGTCTAAAGGGAGGAACTTCTACTTTTATTGAAGTAGTATTTTAACTTTAATATCTCTACTGTTAACTCAGCTATGTGGTTTGTAAACTTTGTTCACCACAGATTTGATCTAGAAGAGAGTAGAAACATCACTTAATCAGCCCTCCTGCTTAAAGGTCTCCCCGTTGTGCACAGTTCGGTTCCACCTCAAATCATCTTTACCTACCTACTTCTGTAGAAAAGTTTGGCTACTTCACCTTCAGCTCATACAGCCAAATTTCACATTGTCTCTCAGGGAGAAGAATGGTGGCTGTGTGGGGAACATGGTGCTAGTAGACAGTGTGACCACTCTCTCCGATGGTGTATACGTACACCACTTTGAGTGCAGGCACGGTGAGCACATTCTCATGGGTCTCATCGTTGGTGACAGAATCGCAGTCAGTGACCAGGACTCAAAGTTCATTGGTATAGCCACAGGATATGTCACAGAGGTGACCAGTACAAGAGTGACCTGCTCTCTGGATAAGTAAGTTTTTGTCATGTTTTTCCACTCTGTATGAATTATGACACCCCAAGCAGTATTTTCCTAATTGTCCTTGACCATTATGCAGCAAAACTGAAGGACGTTTGCTTATAACTTCAGGTGCCTTATTTGTCTTAATAAACAGCTGCGGTACTCCCTGAATGGGCATTCTACAAAACTTAATGTTAAGGTTTATTGTGTGTTTTGGTATATCATGTTTTTATCTCGTTTTGCTTTTTCTTTGAATTCCACTCATGTCGCAATTCAACATTGGTTGTTTGATGGGCGATTGTTTCCAGCAGTAAACCTGTAGATTCTTATTAGCTACAGCAATGATTTAACATGTACTTAATACTTCAGGAACCTCTCCAAGTATTCCTCGAATATGGTATTCCGTCTGGACCAGGACGAGGGTGCGGGAGGGTTGAGCACTCATCTAGGAAACCTGTCCATGCTCATGGAAAACACTCCAACCAGGTCTGCATAATTACACATCAAAACCCAGAACCCCCCAAAAAACTCATCTTGCTGTTTTCTGTGATTCTGTATGATTAGAGTAGATGTAGATCTCCAGGAGAAAGATTGGTGACCGCTAGCCATAGCCTCAATTGGTCTAATCATTATATTCATATAATAATAAATATTATAATTATATTATGTAATTAACAGTAGGTCTGATTCTGTTGCTCTCTTTGGCAGTGAGAGGCTGAGGCAGCTTATTGTGGAGTATAGGTCTCCCCAGTTTATTGACAGCCTCAGCAGTGTGCTGCCTCGAGAGGCCAAGGACATTGTAGCCAACATTCTGAAAGGTATTTGTTGACGGTGGTTTCACAAAGGATAATTGAATTGTTCATCTTCATTAAAGCGACTTCTATTTGTACACATTCTTCTGTAATGTGTGAGAAGTTTAGAAAAAACTCTCTCTGGATTTGGGGCGAATGTGTTATTGTGCTGTTTCAACATGGAATGTTAACATTGTCTTTTTTGCCTCTCAGGGCTCAACAAGCCTCAAAAGCAAGCCATGAAAAAGGTGCTCCTGTCCAAAGACTACACACTTATTGTAGGAATGCCTGGCACTGGAAAGACTACCACCATCTGTACCCTAGTAAGGCTAATGATTACATTTTAGCACACACACACACACTCTAGTGTGTGTGTGTGTGTGTGTGTGTGTGTGTGTGTGTGTGTGTGTGTGTGTGTTTTGTATAAATGTATATATTTTATCCCCGTCATGCTAATTGAGTCGTGTGACTGCATTTCTCCTCTCCTCCTCACTGGACTCTTCATAGGTGCGTATTCTACATGCCTGTGGCTTCAGTGTACTCTTGACCAGTTACACACACTCTGCTGTGGACAACATTCTGCTAAAACTGAAGAAGTTTAAGATCGGTTTTCTGCGCTTGGGCCGAGCTCAGAAAGTGCATCGGGACATCCTGCCCTTCACTGAGGAGCACATCAGGGCAAGGGGCATTCACACGCTTGAGCAGCTGGAGAATCTCTATAACAAAGAGGTGGGTGGTAGATGACCTTTTTTGGAATTCACTGTCTAGCAGTCTGCAAAAATGTTATTTCTAAGAAAGCTGATGTTAGTTGTCTGTTAATCTTTACGATGTCTTCTTTCTTGCATTGATCAGGAATTTCCAGCTGCTGCTAAGATTAAATGATGGAGTGTTATGAGGTATAGAGTTGTATGAACTTAGCTAAATTTCCATGAGTCAGAAGTCATAACTCATTTCCTTCCCTGTTGCCATATTTCTGAATGAAGTCTCTGGGCTGTCTGGGCCTTAACATTTTGGGAGTGGTGGAAGTTGGAACATGCTCTTATTGGCAGATAATATTTTTCGCCTGCCCAAAGGTGCATCATGATATTCAATTGTTTTAGTTCTTCTCAAAAACTGTTCCTAATAAATCTGTCATTTTCCAAACTGGCAGCGGTTGTCTCACCTGTACATGAATGCAGTTGATCTTTACACTGCTTACCTGTATCTCTTTAATTCAATGAAGATTGTGTAGATGTGTTGGATTAACTCCACTGGCGTTAACTCCTTGACCTTGTGGTGTTTTGTTACTAAACTGAAGAAGTAAATCACACCACTTGCACACCTCTGTCAAAATATACGAGCTTAAGGCACAATATTTTTAAACCACATACTTTTGCTTTGTAAGTGATCATTTTGGTATGGCATTCTGTTTACTTAAGTAAATGTGGAATCATCCAGTCAAATACTTTACTAGAAAATAAAGCTGTTTTATTCCTCTTTCTCTCCTCAGCTTGTTGTAGCCACTACTTGTATGGGTGTGAAACACCCAATCTTCAGCAGACGACGCTTTGACTTCTGCATTGTGGACGAGGCGTCTCAGATCAGCCAGCCTGTGTGTCTAGGGCCGCTATTTTATGCCCAGCGCTTTGTTCTTGTGGGAGATCACCAGCAGCTGCCGCCCATTGTGCAGAATGCTGAAGCCAGGTTCGTATTTTTCCTGTGCATATAGTTCAGCGTCAGGAAGTGAAGAGCCCACTGTTTAGATCCCAAAGATCCCAAACAAGTCTTGTATGTTCACGATAGGCTGGACATTGTAAAGTCATTATAGATGCAAATGAATGATTACGTGGTTAGGGTTTTTTTTTTTTTTTTTAATAATTTTTCAACACTAAATAAAAAAAAAACAAAACAATAAAATTAACCCTTCGAAAAATGTGTTAACCCATCTTGGGAACAATATCTCGCTTCTCGCAGTTTTCAGAAAATCTGTCTGTTGTCTTCACTAAAAGGGACGATGCAAGGTCCTGTTGAATGTGACTCATTGAATATTGCTCACGTTTCATAGGGGTGAATTGTTCAGGTAGCAGGGCTGAGCGACTATTTAGGAAGACAAAATCAATAATTAATAAATAATGATTTAAATAGTTCATTTTCATAACCTATAATAAATGAGCCATGAAAAATATCTTTTCAAACACGAGATGCTGAAATGATACACATACAAGAATGGATTTTGGATGTATTTTTTGATTATGAAATTTAAAGGTAAGGTGTACATACAGTGGGCTAGGTCACTTGATCTTTCTATGTATTTGACTGAAAGATGAAGCAAGCAGGCTCTTTTTAAAGTTTTCTAAATCTTCCTCAGGGCTCTGGGTATGGATGAGAGCTTGTTCAAGCGTCTTGAGCACCACAAAGAGGCTGTGGTTCAGCTGAATGTGCAGTACAGGATGAACAGGTGGGACACTGTGTTAAAGAAATGCCTCCGTATGGCTGTCTCATAGGACATGCTGTAAATGTATTTTTACTGTATACTTTGTCTGTTGCAGTGTGATCATGTCCCTGAGCAACGCCCTGATGTACGAGGGCAGGCTGGAGTGTGGATCTGAGCGGACCGCCTCTGCATTGCTGCAGCTGCCCTGCAGGGAGATGGTAGTGAAAGAGCTGGAGCTGTATGTCTGTCAGCCTCACTACAGCTCTTGGGTCCTAGCTGCACTGGAGCCACAAAATCCTGTCTGCTTCCTGGACACTTCAGAGGTCAGTTTTATTTACCCTCTGCTGCTCTTGCCTTCACACTGGCCTTCATACTCTGAATGGTCTGACAGGACCAGCCTGATTTAGCCCTGGACTGGTTCCAATAGCCCAAAATATTTGCTACCAGTATCATGTAGTATTTCAGGATCTTGCATTGTATCCCCTCAGTATTCCATGGTTCACCTGCAATTCCATATTTCTTTTTTTTTATGATCTTAGAGATTTGGCTTCTGTTAGAATAATAGCTTGTGGTATTTTAAAGTAGAGCTTTCTGCGTATTTTCATTCTTTTACACTTTACCCCTCTAGACATTTCAGTATTAAGAAGTCTCACGTTTTCTCGGTTGACCTCACTGCAGGTTCCTGCCCTAGAGACAGTGGAGAAAGGTGGAGTCAGTAATCACACAGAGGCCATCTTGGTGCATGCTCTCATCAGCCTGCTGCTGAAGGTTAGAACCTGTGCAATATACAGCACTGTGCAAAAGTCAGAAACCACCTATCATTTAATTTCCAGTCAAGAAATGCATAATAAATTAGGAAGCTTGGTTAAAGTTAGGAAAAAACAACTGTGCTAGACCTGGTAGACCACCAAAACTATCACCATTATATATAAAAAGTGATTTTGTAATTTGCTGTTAAATTTGTATCCTGGAAACTAAATGAATAAATGGATGACCTCTGACCTTGGCACAGTATTATGCACCTGTTACCTCCTGCATGGTTATTAAATATTTATATGTTGAAATGTAGTTATATATTGCTCACCAGCACGTAAACTACATTCTAAATCTTCAGCACTTCTTGTGTTAATCCCAAATTAAGCAAGATAGAAGGTTTTTGTTTAGCTGTATTGTCGATTCACTGCTCCAAGTACCATGTCATTCCATTAACATGAGCAGCAGATGTACACACTTGTTTTCGTGTAATTAAAACCTAAATGGAGGAAACAGTACTGTTGTGCTGATGTTTCAGGCAGGCTGCAAGGCAGGTGATATCGGCGTTATTGCTCCATACCGGCAACAACTGAAGGCCATCTCTAATCTGCTGGAGGGAGCAAAGTTCAAAGCTGTTGAGGTGAACACTGTTGACAAGTACCAGGGCAGAGACAAGAGCGTCATTATCGTGTCTTTTGTCAGGAGCAACCCGGAGGGCAATGTAAGTGTCAATTCACAAAAGAAGTTTAATTGGGATGTCATATTATGCTCTGTGCAAGCCACAGTACAGACTGGTTCAGTTGTCCTAGAGTGAGAATGTGATGTGAATATTGGTATCTTAAGGCTTAGGTTTACACCACACAATCATTTAAAGTCTTAACAGATTTTTAAAACAGACAGCATCTAGACAATTAAACAGACAGGATATCACACACAGTTTCATCTTCAAATAAGCACTCAAAAGATCAAAATCAAAAGGACCAAATCTTTGGGCATAAAATCTCAGTGTATGCTGGATAAAGTTGATGTAGGCAGTTAAGTTGCACAATCAAATGTTTGTTTACTTTTGTTTACTTAAGTGCACGCTGGATTCTCTAATCTGATTTGTGTTCTTGTTCTGCGACCGTTTGAATGCTAGCTGGGGGAACTGCTGAAAGATTGGCGCAGGCTGAATGTGGCCATCACTAGAGCCAAACACAAGCTACTGATGCTGGGGTCTACACCCACTCTGCGCCTCTATGCTCCACTGGAGAAACTCCTCACCCACATGAAGAAGGAGAACATGATATCCTTTACTCTTGAAGTGCTCAATTAATGTAGCTCTAGCCATTTTGGAGAATGGCTTGAAACCTGTGGGCCTGTGGGTTGTCTGCAACACTGCTCCTAAAATGCCTGGCTGAGCAAAACAGATCTTATGTTCCATTAGCTAGATCAGATTTAAAGAAACAGAGAACTGGAAAATCTAAACGTTTTTCATCTAGCCTCAAACAGTTGTTTGGTAAGTTGCTTGGTGTCTGAAATTTGCTTCTTGAGTTTACAAACTGGAGCTACGATGCTAATGTAGCTAATAAGTAATGGAAGTCTAGACTAGAAATCATTTTTAATGGTTAATTCCTTATTGTATTTATTTTCAGCAACTGTACTATAAGGTAACTGTTATCTAATGCCGGGTTTAGACCAAACAAGGAAGTTTACATCAGAACAGGCAATCGTGGTGTCACACTTGTGCTGCGTTACAGTTGGGAGAATGGCGGCACTGCAAGTTTGTTGTTCATTTCCTTGCGTTAGTTCATAGGTCATTGCGGAGGAGGGTCGAGAAACTGTCGATCATGGGTACAGAAGTGCTATGTGTGATGCTGGCGGGTTTTGTGTTCTGAAAACAAAAAGGAAAAATGAGAATAAACAATGTGGATGCTACATAGAGGACAGTAAGAGGACGTTGTAGGAAATGTCACATTAGGTGTTAAAAAAATTCTGAACT
>JAVGWN010000875.1:0-13322 GCA_034552555.1 Semaprochilodus insignis
GGATATTTCTATCATCAACTGAGGACAGAGTTGTCCTCATCAGTCTTGAATGTTTCTAATAATTGCCAAATAGTGCTTTAACATTATCCTGTTAGTCATCTAGTAATAAAAATCGCCTACTGCTACAATGGTGTACACATTATGTGTGAATATGTATCTCTAGGAGAGTGTGTTGGGATATTCAACAAAGTCATGGCTGATTTCTAAATAAAAAATGATAACATAATTATATTGGGCAGGTGCTCATATTCTTATAGATTTCTCTTGTTGCAGTTGGCTTTGTCATCCTAAACTTCTTCCTCCACAGTGAAACATGGAGAATCAGAGAAAGGGTGAGGGAGAACCCACACAGCTTAACACGACAGATAATTTACATCAATGTAAAATTCACACTTACACTTGCTATAGTAAGAACCAGACTCACTTGAGTTTCTCCACTTAGAAGAAAGTGTGATCAAACAGCATGGTGTTCATCTTCATAAAGACCCTCATGGTGTTGTAGACTGGAGACAACCTGATGAAGAGAAAAAAATATGCAACATATGATTTCATATAATCTATTTTGACATCTTATTGCAAGTAACAAGGACTTAGCTAGAAAGAATTTTGTAACATCATTGCAATATTACAAACATTAAGATGAGTTTAATGAGTTTAATGTTGATACTTTGTGGCTTCTAAAGTGGTGCTTAATGAATAAAAGGAAATAATTGGTCAGTGTATTTGTACACCAGCCTTAAAGGCACCAAAGTAAGGAATGTTAAAGAAACTACCGAAAATGATTACTGGCTTCTTAATGAGCCCAAAGCGGTAGTACTGTGTTCAGATATTGAAGCAAGTGTACTTCAGCCTGGACGGCTTCTTACTAAAACACTGCCACATGAAGTGATCTTTTGATCAGTCTAGGAGGTGGCAGTCTTTCTTAGCAGCTTTTTCATATTCTACCATTCAGTGCCAAAGAAGACACGGTGTGAATAGTGTTGTTCTAATCAGCCTGTGAGGTACTCATCTGTGCTATTAGGCATTGAGGATAGTGCTTTCTACCTCAGCATTGAAGGCATCTACATAACACTAAATCTACACAACAACAATATGAAATGATCACTGATGTGCTAATTCAGTGTTTCTCAACCCTGGTCCTGGAGGCTCACTGCCTTTTTAGTGTTTTCCCAGCTCCCAAAACACCACATCACTAATCAATTCATTAACAACTTATTATTGAGTTGAAGTGCGTGTGTTAAACCAGGGCTTGTATTATAATAAGAGTGGACTACCACGGTTGTGAGACACTGTGCTTGTTTATTCTATCAGCCTTGAAAGGTAGAAGTATTCAAACAAACCTTGGAGACATCATATGTAAGTAAATTAAAGGAAAAGATGATTGGCCATCAATCAGTCTGGAAGGCAAAAGGTGTTTCCCATCAGCCTCTGAGGCTAGTGCACTTCATATCAGGCTGAAAGACATATAACAAGTAACCATTTGAAATGATCACAGGCCTTCTAATTAGCCTTGAAGCCATCTCAGTAAACCATGCTACTTAAATTATATCAGCCTAGAAAGCATATATCAAGTAAAAAGGTGAAATGATCGCTAATCTTCTAATCAGCCTTTGAGGCACCTTGAGCAAATCATACAAAATAAATTACACAAAATTATCACTGGCCTTACAATCAGCCTGGAAGGCTAAATGTGTTTTCCATCAGCCTCTGAGGATAGTGCACTTGACATCAGACTGGAAGGTATATAACAAGTAACAATGTAAAATGATCACCGGCCTTCTGATCAGCCTGTGTGGGGTTAATCTTTAGTACCATCCTTTAGGACCACTGCAATTTTACATGAATTTCAGTGCATTCTAACCAAACAAATGCCAGATCAGCTTCAGTACGTAAACATCTTGGCATCTAATCTTGTATGAGTTGAATGAGAGATAATTAAGCCTTTGAAGAAAGTGCAGTTACATCAGCCTGGAAATGTAACTACTGTATTACCACTGTATTACCATTTTGCCTTGCTCTGTTTACAGGCTCCTTAGTTTGCTAACTAACTAGCCAGCATGCTAAAAACAGTGAGAGCTGCTGTGGTATCACACAGGTAGTGACTAGTTTTCAGTCGTTTTTACTGGTATTTCCAGCAGTTCAGTCTGACCTTACTTTATAAAAATGTGTTAATTACTTCATTGTTATAACTTACTGAACATGCAGCAGCAGGAGTGACTCCTCAAGGCTGAAGCTGTGCTGAGGGTTTAAATCCCAGCGCATGTTTGTGACTCCGCACTCTCATTGACTGCACTCGTAGGTGGAGTTAACCAATGCTGTTATGTGATTGTGATGGAGGGTGTGAGATGCAGCCTGTCCACATTCAGGGCAAATTTCAGGTGAACCATGAGGTGGCGTAAGAGGCCCAAAGTGCATGCCTGCATGCCTTATTATGAACCACTTAGAACCTCTTGTTTGAGGATTTCAAATGTTCATCAACGTAAGTTTGTTTTTGCTTTTATATACATTTTTGTGCTGGTTTTGTTTCTTTTCTATTTGTTTTGTTTCATTTGTTCCATTTTATAGACAGTGTTTATAGTGTTTTTATAATATTCACCATTATGCCTAAAAGCCATTAAATCACCTGAGTGTCAACAACCAATGCCTTGAGCTTATTATAGTATATTAAACTGTCACTGTGATGCTGTCTGTTTGACTTTAGGTTGTGTTGTTACTGTGAAGGAAAATATTTACCACTCTAATCTAACTAATCTAGAATCTATTAGGATTAATAAAGTTAACAAAATAAAGCTGGCAAATAAGAAGACAATTTGAGCCTCACTCACTTGGTAAGTTATTGTGTCGATGACTTTGTTTTTGGCAATATTTGTGAATTTCATTTGTTTTCTTGCTCTACTTCACTTTATTTGTTAATGACTTGTTGATGGATTGTGATCACTGCCTGATTACTGTGCTCATTACTGTGATCATTAATCTGTGTACAGAACTGTATTGCACACTGTCACAGGCCTACTGTGTATAGAACTGTATTTTACACCCACTCGCCATTTAATTCGGTACACCTCTTGGTATCTATACACATTTTCTATTTAATCAGCTCCACTGACCACATAGAAGCATTTTCCACATAGTTCCACAATTACAGACTGGCAACCTATCAGAATCCAGGAGACATACGAATTAGCTCGTAAGGTGGCTATGCCAAAAATAGTGAGATCTGGATAAGAGGATTTTGTTGTGGATGAAAGTAGTAAAGAAAGAACAGTGATATGGAGGGTCTGCAGATCAGACATCAGTAACACGACCACCTCAACCTTCATCCGTCACTACACAACCCAAACAGAGAGGTACAGGGAGGAGAATAAAGTAACTAAACTCTACAGACTCCACATTTACTTCCTGCTCCATGACTGCACTGACCTACAGCTAGCGATTCTCCTGTAACCCTACAGAACTGCTGCTGCTGCTGCTGTTTTACTAGAGAGGGCACTCCTGATATCGGATATTTGGCAGATGTTCGCTTTTTGCGCCAAGTACTGCTCACAGAAAACGTACAATCCCTAAAATTGTATCTTCAAAGTCGCGATAAACCAGGGAACAACCTACTGTCATTACTTGTCAGTTATTTTCTATAAGTATTAAATTACTCATTATATGCCATACAGATCAAATATCACTTGTATTTATAGAGGCACATCTGACAAACATACTACAGCATTTAGTTTGGTATGATATACATTTTTTAATTTTTATATTTAATAAACTACTACTGTGGGACAACAATAAGACAGAGATCTAAAATAAATTGTAGTGTACAAACACCCATATGGTGAACATACTACAACCGTTATATTAGTAAAATAGAATTTTAGTTAATTAAATTAATACTGTGAGACATCCATGTGACAGAGATGTAATATTGCTTGTAGTGTATTATATATATATAAGTATTATATCATCCATACGTCCATCAGCGTCCATCACTAAAGTAGCATCTGTTTAGTACTAAATCCTCACAGTGCACTGTGCAGTCTTTTTCTGATGGCAGATGCATGAACTTTGACATCAACAGTGGAGAGAACTACCTGTAGGTCCTGTGATGATGTAATAGGATTGTCTGAGACTTCTTTACCTATCTTGAGCTCTGCCTATGGGCTGAACTTGCTAGAACAATCTGACCTGGCCATGTTGCCAGTTGTTTCTAAAAATGGCTGGTTTCTAATTGTTTTATATCCCCTCCCTGACTCATATGCACCTACAACCTTTTTTGAAGGCCAGAGAACTTCTTGGATCTGACTATTGTAATACCACTTACTTCAACAATCAGGAGCAAACCAAACTAAATATCTGTGTTTTAAATATGACCAGCTCCTCCAGAAGCCTCTCTAATGATTTTCCAATCATTAGCAACTGATAGTGGTGCACCTGATTTTAATTAAGGCGTTTTAAGCTATAATTAATGTGGAGATGTCCTAATATTTTCCTCACAAGAAAGATGAATTTCTGTGAAATACATTTTACAAATTATTTTTAAAGGAAATTATTAAAAAAAAAATGTTTTATGTGTTTAGTTATGTTGCCTCAGTCTCTCAGTATTGTTCATATGAAGATAAGATGATCAGATGTTTATATATGTTTAAAAAAACATTTCTCTGGGTATACTAATTGTTTCACATGACTATTTGGCTCTGGCTTATTGTGCACTGTAACAGGAAAACATTGAAGTAGTGTCATATGAGAAACACCACTGACAGATGAGAAACGAAATGTTAATTAATGCTGAACTGTCTTTAACTGATTTAAATGTGGAAACTGGATTCAGAGCATCATAACGCCATATGACTTGAGACTTGCTTGACGTATAGCAAAACTTGATTTGGCTTGCTTGAATTTTCCCACATTAACTTGAGACTTTAAGGTTAAGGCTTGAGACTTATTTGTGACTTGCACATGTCTTACTCCCACCTCTTAGTTTTGTTTGGATTAAGAAGAAGGAAATTGTTAGCCATCCAGTCTTTGATATTTTTTAAAGACATTCTTTAAGTTTATTTAGGTTCAAAGCCTCATTTGGTTTAATGTTGCGTGTCATCCGCAAAGAAATGAAAACTAACGCGGGCACCGATACTTGGACGACACCATATTTTACTAGCTGACGAATTGACACTGACAAATTGATAGCGGTCTAGGATTGGAACCTGGACAAAACCTGAAAAAACTAACCAGATTTTTCAGCCTATCAAGGAGCATCTTGTGGTCGATAGTATCAATGCTGCACTAATATCTAGAAGAACTAGTATGGAAATATGGTCAATATCGAGAGACATAAGGAGATCATTTATTACTGTTGGATATCAGTGTTTTTGTATAAGTGTGTATGTATACAAGTGTGTATAAGTTTACCATGTGGGGAACAGCTGCATTCCTAGAACAGAATTTGAAATGGATGCATTTACGACAGGGCGGAGTCCTTGGGAGAATGTTGCCATCAGGGATCTACAGGTTATAGGTCAAACATCAGTTGGAGGAGATATCTGGTATAACCTGATAAGGACACATTCTTCTTACATTAAGGGGGTGGTGAAACGGTGAAACGTGCAAGAGGCCAACTACCTCCTCCCATAAAAAAAACCCCAAAAAGTTACAGAAACGACAAACATCACCTTGAATGAGGAGCGATGTTCAAGCCTTGTGTGCCTCCTGGCACGGAGAGAATAAAAAAAAAAAAAAAGAAACAGGTGTATAAAAACCCTGTGACGAATTTCTGTCTTTGGACTGGGTTGGACTGGACTGGACTAGATAGAGCTGTGAGTCAACTGCGATCGGCTTGAAATAAACTACTCCAACATCTCCAGCCTTCAGTCTCCTGACTCTACCCTTCTGTGCAAGCAAGAAAAAGAAACACTGCTACTCAGGTTAATGCTGTTTCAGTACTGTGAAAACATTTCACGTAGTTTTCTTGTAGGTGGGAACATAGCTGTTGTGAGACCACTTTTTCTAAGGTCTTCACAATGAAATAGTTGGTGAGTTCATTGGGATCAAGATCTGGCTTTTTATATAGGGATTTAATGACTGCGAGTTTAAATGATTTATGTACATTCAGGCTGGAACATCCAAGACTGAGGGATGAATTGATAGAGAGCAGAAGATTAACAACATGTGACAATCTGTTTGAGCAGTTTTGTAGGCACTGGGTCAAGAATGCATGTTGATGATTTGGATGAATAATTCATTTTGCTGGATTGGGTTAAAAGACTTATGGGCTGTCAGGGCATGCATCATGCTGTGTTCCTAGACTTATAGGTATATTTTGGATTTGCAGTCTAATAGTTTCTATTTTATCACTGAAGAAACTGAAAACAATATGTTGTTTGAATTCCGTCTTGATATTCAAATGTTTTACATATTTAAATATTTTACATTCCAACAACATTAGAATGACCTTCAAAGAGTACAATTCTTATGACCAAAGAAAGTATGTTGTTCCAGAGACAGCAACCGTGGAGTATTCAGGCATTATGGCTCTGTCTGGTTCTTCAACCTTCCACATTTTCTATACCACCATTCTTATCCAGATGTGCTGTGGGCTAGCTGTAGTTTTGTTCATATTTTTTAGGATATTTTTGCAGATTAGCCCTAACAATGAATGATGGCAATACTTATGAGTGTGGTGCGCACCTCAGATTCATAGATTTCTTAAGGCATAAACCAACTAAGGATTATCTGCCCATTGAGGAAATCACAGGCATATGTAACGTGATTGAAAATATAGGCTTTCTCTGTTCTTGTACATAGCAGCAACATTTGCATTTGTGGTATTTATATAATTCTGTAGCAAAGTAGAAACATTGTAGAAGATTCTTCAAAACTAATAAACTACACTGCACACCATCATTAATGCTGTTTGATTTTATTTATATCATTAATCATATAAAGAAATGACATATTTCAAAAGAAGATAATTTAACTTAAAGAAATGGAACGTGTGTCTATCATGATCAATAGAGTAAGTTAAGACAAAGCATGCAGTAGATTATAAAGCTTAAAACCTTGGTACCTTTTAACACAGTACCATGTTCCCTAATAATGAAAGAAGTTAATTAATCTCAATTTGTCGTGTTGCTTGGATTCAGTCCAACAAAGTTTCATGTTCAGATGTGACCACAGTTGGTGAGAAGACTATAAATCAGCTGGTGAGAAATCAGAGACCTGAAGAAGCATTTTTAATCACTGCTTTTGTTGTCTTTGCACTCCGTCACATGGCAGCCGCACTCTTCAACATAAGTGTAGGTGTAAGTGGTTGAGTGTTGGCCGGGACAGTTCATCTTCACCTGCCTGGTGCTGGTGCGCAGCTCCTGACAGCAGGAGCACTGATGCATCATGCTGTTTGCCGCCATCGAGTATCTGCACAGACAGGACAGACATGGCAATCAGAGGAATAGAGAGAGGAACAATAGTGCTTAGTGTGTGTGTGTGTGTGTGTGTGTGTGTGTGTGCACAATTGAACACACTCACATTGAGCTGGTGTCACAGGAGCCGGAGCAGGAGGTTATCTCCACGGGATCTACAGATTTACAGCCGTTTGTCGTCAAATAAGTGTTGTTCTTCTGAACACGGCAGCTCTGTATCTCGCCTGAGAGAAACAGTGATTTTATATACCAGTTAAGTCCAGTTATGTAAAATGTAAGACCTTAATTGGCTTATAAATGAATTTTATCATCTTACAAGTTTTGCAACATCCATCCGGTGTCGTTGTCACTGTGCCCTTGAGAAAAACAGTGTAGAAGTTGATATTACTAATGATTATGGATAATTACATTCTCTATAAATCTGGAAAATCTACTGCAGATGAACCAGTAATAGCTTTAGTAAATAGCTTTTCGAAAGCTGATTAGACTGATGAACTTACAGGAACACAGTCTTGCTGGTTAAATGCTGGGCATGAAAGGGCAATTGGCACCAACACAAATGTGTTATCGACTTTGCTGCAATTATACTTCATGCACTTTTCTTTTGGAGGGCTAAAGCTGTTTCCAGCCTGAAACAGAGACATAGAAAGACAGGTGCAATAATGAGGGGGTTAAAAATAACTTAAATAACATAAATCTTTAAAATCACACTTTGACCGTCATACCTCAATCGTGTATACAGTGTTGTCTGGTCCTGTGTAAATACAACGTTGCTGTACACATTTTCCACAGCATTTCTCTGAGTCAGGGACNTATGAGACACGGAAAGACAGGAATGACCAAGGTGCAATAATGAGGGGGATATAAATAACGTCATAAATCTGATGTAAAATCACACTTTGACCGTCATACCTCAATCGTGTATACAGTGTTGTCTGGTCCTGTGTAAATACAACGTTGCTGTACACATTTTCCACAGCATTTCTCTGAGTCAGGGACATAGACAAAGCCCTACACACAATAACAATGACATTTATCTTTTATTTATTGGATATCAGAAAATTCTTATTAAACACAAATACTGTATAATTTACACAGATTTTTTTGGCATGCAAGTTACTTCTAAAACAAAATAAATGCATTTTCGCTTAATGTGGGTTGATTTAAACAGGAATGCAGATGTTTCTAAGAGCAGTCTTAGGGAAACATTTTTCTACATTTTCTTGCCTAATTATCTCTACTACATGTATTTGCCAATTGATTTTGAGCTTAGCCAAATCTCAACTGCTTCCAAAACACTGGTGAAGAAACAATTCTATTTATTACATTATTCATATACAATTAGGTAAACAGAAATGCGTCTGCTGGGCATTGACTAGCAGGTGAGAGGACAATCAAGGAAATGAAGGAAAAAAGATACATGCAGCTGTATTTTTGGCTGTTTTGGTCATTTGCTGATATTCTAAAGTGTTGGAAACGGTCATTTAAGAGAGTAATGAGAGTACCTGCAGACAATGACTAACCAAATATACAGTACTTGAATATACCAGGGTATATACCATGCCTGCAATTACTGAGACCTCTACTAAGCTCTCATTAATAATAACCTGCAAACCACTTCCTGTTATGGGACTATGTGCTTAATAACAGCATTAATATCAGTCATATCAAATCAGTATCACTAGTATTCCATAATATTCACTGATATTGCTTAGGTTATCTTTAGGCTTCCACCTAGTGACTCTAGGAGCAGATTAGAAGCTGTATGACTATTTACTTCATGACTGCAGATTAAGGTCATTACCTCAGAGCAGGTTGTGTCGCAGGTCAATACAGAGCATTCTAAGGCTCGTAGTCCAGTCTTGGGTTCCACAGTGAAACCACAGTTGCAGTCCTTACAGATGTCTACTGGAACTTTAGCTCCAGGCTGTAAATGGACATGACAGTCAGTTCAAAATGTTAAACACACGTTTAAAAAATAATAACATTTTAACATTTGTCTTTGTAGCATTTTCAATTAAATATAGAAGGAAACATAAATCTTACCAAATATTCCTTGTTGTTGAAGACACAGACCGGCTTGACTGCTGTATGAAACAAACAGGCAGGTTGAAAACAAAGATACTCCGGCAAATGTCTTTAAAAGATTGCATGACTTGTGTACCTAGAGTGTAGATATAGTATGCACTATAGTCTAGTACACACTGCTGAGAGAGAGAAGAGAGAGAGAGATAGAGAGAGAGAGAGAGAGAGAGAATGCCAGCATAATCAGGATTAGTACTATAGAACTGATAATATTAAAGTAACGCCAGTTAAGCATTTTAAATACACATTCAAACTTCCTTGGAAATGTATCCTTTAAACGCTCCATTAATTTATGAATTATTTATTTCCCCTGATTATTTACAAAAGGAAATGTTTACTATGCAAATTAAACACCAGATGTTAATACTAGCCATCATGTAGCTCTAATGAAAGAATATTAGGAGCCACATTTATTGAAGATTTGTGGCCACGCTAAAACATTCAGCGGAGACAAAATGATATCCAGGCGATTCATGGATGGGTGTAAAGCTTTTTAACGTCAAACAGGAGGAGGTGCAATTACTCTGAAAATAGCCACAGACAGATTTGTTATTCAAAGGTATGTGGTCATTTGTAAATGCAGACTTCTGTTCTCATTTCTTCACACAATGTTACTGCTGTGAAGTTACTTGAGTTCTATTAGTGTAGGCTCAGATGGGCAGGGCACCTAGGTGTAGTATAATTAATCATTGTAGGTAATATTGCAATACGTATAGGTAAAATTGAAGGCCATATCTCACCGCTACTGGTAAAAGTTTAAAGCTGCAGGCTGAATATCAAAATTAATTTCTGTACTTAATATTCAGAGCAAACACTTGTACGTAGTAGCATATGTCATATATTTTATTGAATTTAATTTCAAAACTACTTCAAATGAACATAACTAAAACAGTATGCTGCTCACTTACCACATGTTTGACAGCAACCATCCCTCCTGACCTCATAGCCTGGTTGGTTACAGGATTGTACTGCTGAACACTGGACAGGTGTACACACTGCACCCATGTTCTCTGCACTGCATTCACAATCTGTACAGTTCATGGTCCATGTATCTCCCGGCTGCAGGAGAAACACACAATCAAAGCATACAAAACTGCCTCTGAATCCCATTCTGTATTTCTAACATTTGTTTATGAATTATTAGTTAAAGATTTAAAACATTCAAAAGCATTCAACCAATACACTAGGCAGATGAACAGCACTGCTAATTGAAGAAGGTATGCGGTGACTAGATTAAGATGAGTATGGAGCCAGAACTTCAGAAAAGAAAATCCAGTCTGTACAGTAAACTCACCTTCCTATGCATTCCCTCACAGTCTACACAACCTAGGACACAGCACAAATAGATTTACAGCTGCATTAATACATTATACTGGACAGGTGTGATAAATGTCAAGCATGAGGACGTCTTGTTCAGAGGTCAGGCTATAAACACAAAGTAACTGATTGCAAATAGCTTATTCAATTGCATCCACTATATAATGGATCAGTTATGAGTCACAGAACTTACCACAGAAGGATGTGCAAACATCTGTGGCCGTGTTAAAGAGAGTGGTGCCGTTAGGACAAAAGCATCCTTCCTTGAAACCTTGACACTCCTTAGACTTACAATGCACAAACTTCTCATTGTACCTGGACAGATGGCAAAAAGTGCTCTTACTATCAACAGATAACATTCAAAGAATGAAGACTGAAATGATACTGTATTGTGTAGTGTAACTGTCTATTGTAATTGCTCTGTTACTTTGAATTGCAGGTTTCTTCCACCTTGGGCCCACATGCCTGGTAGACTTTAGGGCTGGGACACTTGTATTCTAAGAAATGGAAAATGAAAATGATGATCTCCATCTTTTATTCTTGCTTTTAATGATGATTTTATTTTATGCTCCTCACCACAAAGTCCATTAGCTGATTTCCTCCAGTCCACACATACTGACACATCAGCACATGAGCTGGCATAACTCTCCAGACTGAAGCAGCCAGAGGAGTTCCCCATGCGGCACACATCATATTTACAGGCCTTATAGAAAGGTTCAGGGGAAGATAATTTGTGGCACTTTTCAAACACCCTATAATAGAACACAAAATATGATACAGAACTAGGGAAATCTAGTTTCACAAAGGAAATTATGAAGAATAGAATTCAATTAACATACAGACATATTTCATAATTCATAATATTAAACTATGAAAGTATTAACTAATCTATCTAGGTAATCCACAATGTCTCGGAATATACTGTATTTCCAACCATATCTCTTCATAATACATCTGTCTTACTTGCTGAGGATGATTTCACAGATTTCTGGATTACATGTCGTGGGAGTCATGGGAGATGGGGGAGATGGGGTAGGTATAACGGTGCAGCGTGTGTTGTTCACTGCCCAAGCACCTGCCATTGTCTCACATGACGTAATTTGTCCTTTAGGTAGTCTGCAATCATTTGTCCTGTTGTTGTCACAAAAACCTTCCAAGACAATTCAGGAAAAACTCAACAGTTCAGAAGAAAAGGATACATATAGCTTGGCATGTTTGTATATTGCTGCTGTTGGAACGAAAACTTACATTACCATTTGTGTCAAAGTTCATATATGAAATTTGAGAATACCAGTGGTCCTTTACATTATATCAAAATTTAATGATGAGTGAGCCAATAAAAACAAGATCTAAAATTACTTGGACATTACATACTCATTAGATTAAATTATAATTTTAGAAGTTTCTCCTTTCCCTCTTACTATTTTGGAGATAGACATCTTGGACCAACAACAATGAGATGTATATGAAGTACAATATCAAGTGCACAATAACATGCCAGCAGTACAAGAGTTTTACAATATAAACAGATTAAACTATAAAGTCCAGTAAACATGTACTGTAATAATTTTAAAACACAACAACAACATACAGATGAATGACAAGTTTAAGGAAATCATGAGAGACCTGGAGAAGCATAACAAGTGCAGATGAGTTAACAATAATGAACGGCAAAGTTTGTACCCTACCATGCGCTGCGGCACATATAAAGATACTGAGGAGGTCCAGTTGTTTTCAATTTTGACGGAAGACATCAAAATGAGAGTTTGAAATCATTTTTCTGGAATGATTTAGGTCTGTTTGTCCCCTTTCAAGGGGAAGGGAATGTAAATGAGTACAAAGTTATTCTGATTCATCACCTTTATCCTATGCAACATTTCTATGGGAGTGATGGGAGTGGTATCTTCCAATATGGCACAAGGGATCAGTTTTTAGGGGGTATTTTTTTAGAATCAAATCAAATGTCAAAGCACACTGAAGTTCTAGCAACTCAGCAAGGAGGCGCAGCACCTTACTAAGACTCTTTAGGGGTTTTCCTTTTAATTTCTCACACATATGTATATGCACATAGCATATTGCAGAGCTGTAGTAACACTTACCACACTGTCCCTCGGTGTTGTGGTGGAATAAAGAATATGGTAAATTGACCATAAAGTTCATGCCTGAGAAGGTAATCTCAGCGTTGATAGCAGGAATGTTCAGAATCATCTTAATCCCAGTACTGGTGATGGTAAAGTCTGCATTAGAGATAGTTGGCTTCTTCTTTACATTGTTGACCAATATCTGGTAAAAAAAAACAAACAAACAAACAAGAGGTTTAGGTGTGTATGGCTGTTTAGGTGTTTATGGTAGAATTATATATATATATATATAATGAATTTAATGAATTTAAACCATAAATACTTACAAGAATTATGCTATGATCTGCTTAAACACAGTGCATTACTTGAGTGAACTATGAACTACATTTATACAAAATCCTTATATAGAGAGTACTTTCTATTAGGAGGTAGC
>JAVGWN010000876.1:0-13321 GCA_034552555.1 Semaprochilodus insignis
CCATTTCAGCATACACCAAACATCTGTAGGTTCTCCAGCCAGGCCAGACCCATTCCTGAATTTTGGGCTGCTCTTCAGGGTCTTAGAAAAAAGGGCTCAGACTAACAACAGACCAGGACTTACCTCATAAGTGTTGGGAAAAGTTGGAGAATGATTCCTGATTAAAATTCCAGGCTCACAGGGAATTCAAACTCCTTCCAGGCAGATAAAAAGGCTTCTGGGTTCTCACACTGAACTGGACATTACTACTGAACACAGAGCAAACCTTCTACCTTAACTCGCCCTATATAATGCCTTCACCCGACCCGGCACTGCTGAACGTTCCGTCTTGTAGAAAAGCAGCACACCGGGAAGTTCTGAGGAGCTACGTTTGATACTCTCTGGTAGAGCCTTCTAATCCTCTCAACCTCAAACCCCACCCAACACTCCTGCTGAAGCTCTTTCAGACACACAGCACCCACCCCCTACTTCAGAGAGGACTGTGGTAATCACTGCCCCTCAGGTCAGACCGGACGTGTTCAGTGCCCTAAATGAATAAAGTTTAGTGTACATCATGTTTACATACAGTATGTATTTATATCTGTAGAGTTTCTATGATAAGCACCTTTGCTGCTCTGTCAGTGTCCAACATCCCATCCCCTGTTTAATCTCCTTTCAGCCAGAACACACAGGGTTCTACGTTTTCATTCTGAACTGGGCTTTATTACTGAACATACAGCAAACTTTACATTACCTCACAGTAAATAACAAATCAGGACAGATCTGGTTTTAAATCTGACCCCGTTAGTGTACCAGGAAATTCTGTGAAGCTAAGTTTGACTTGAGCTTGAGTCTTCTCACCCTCTCAACCTCAAACCCCACCCCACCACCCCTGCTGATGCTGGTTCAGACACATTACACCCGGCCAAAGCTGAAGAACAGGCTTCAGAAGTTCTAAAAGTAAGATACGTATTGAGCTGTACCCAGAAAGGATAGCTGTAGTTCGGCTTGGACTGGTTTGGACCCCCGCCCCTGGGTCTTATGGTTTGAAATTAGACTTCCACACTTGAGCACAGGGCAGATCAAGTTAGCTACAACCCGAGGAAATAGCTTCAAGTTGGACATGACCCATAATCAGCACTCCTTTATGGGTCTTATGGACCTCCCCCACAGATTCATGATTTAATACATACACACTGGAACCCAACCGCAATGGCCCAACAAACTGGCATGGGTTAAACCCTACCGGGTACCCAAGTACCCCAATGCCTTGAACAGGCTGCGCAGCCCTTTAGAGATTTACATATATATAATGTTGTTGTTTTATCTATTATTTATTTATTTATTTATTTATTACACCTTGTAACCATCTCAGTCACAGAACCATATACACATAGGGATGATGGTGTGAGTACTGTGTTTAAGCCGTTTCTACTTATTTAATAAGGGGTGGTTTGGGGTAGCTGTTGGCAGGCTATGCTAACTCCATGCTTTGTTGAAGTCCTCCATTGTCTGCTGGTTGGGTCTGCTGGTTGGGTCTGCTGGTTGGGTCTGCTCATTGCAACGACTGTTTCATTAGGAGGAGACTTTCTTGCCACCCCTAAATTCTGCTTCTCATGGGTCACCCTTCACTCCACTACTCCCCTGGACTTTCAACTAATGCCTTTGGACTGACCTCTCAGGAGAACCACAGCCTTCCGTGTTCCCCAGGGTGTTCATCAGGGCTCAACCCCTTCATTGTACACACCCGGTGAGACTGTTCCTTGTTTGTGAGACTGTGTCCTATCGTTTATGGTGTTTGTGGTTTATTGTATAGGGGCTGAAGACCACGTGTTTGTGGTTGTGTACTCCGCTGGTGTGCTGTGTGGCCTCTTTTCAGGTCTCCAGTACAGTATATGTGTTGGTGCAGGTTACCTGTAACTCCTTTGGTGCAGGGCAGTGATATTTCTAGGAACTGATCTGGAGAAATCTTGAAGTTCATCTCTCCTGTCTGCTGTCTTGAAGTTCCTCTGGTTCAGTAGTCCTCTCCCTCTGGTTTTGATCTTCACCTGTTTGATGACGTGTTTGGACTGTCCTGAGTTTCTTCAGCACTGGAGTTCTGTATTTTAGTGTATGTCCATTGTAGCGTAAAGGACACACGTCCTTCTTGTTTCTGTACAGCACACGGTTCTATCAGGAGTGTTCATGAGTGTCTTTCACCTGAAATATCATGTAGTCAGAAATGAGTTGAACTTTTTTTCCAGTTACACTGAAATGGATACATGCATTGTGGTGAATCTCTTATACCGAATCTGTCCTCACTGATGACACATAAGAGCCAGCTTGACCAGTTAGTGTTGAACAGATCAGTCTGGTTTCTCAGTGTACGTGTAATTCTCTCCATTCTGTATCCATCATACACTATATCTATCCTTTCATCAGCTATAGGTGGGCCCTTCTTAAGCCATTTTCTTGTCTAAGCCTTTTTTACATGCGACCAATAAAACTCTGAACAGATATCTGTCCCTCTCCACCCAGTTAAGTTCTTCCAGATCACAAAAATACAGAGCTTTAACATCAAACTTCATTCTCACTCTAAAAACTTTCTCCAGGACGCTGTGAATATTTATCCAGAATGGAATTACTGAAGGACAGATCCAACAGATGTGAAAGTGATTTGCCACAGAAAAAACGGATCGCCGGATCCAGGAGAGGGAGCTAGTTGTCAGCCGTTGCTGACTGCAGATCCTATCCCACTCCTCCGGTGTTACCGTGAGATGTCCCTCCCATCTAGCTGTAATGTTCGATGAGTGGTCATCTTTTAAAATCTGAGTATCAGAATACAGTTTTGAAGTCATGTTTTGATGAGGGGAATCTTCATAAGCTTTTAGAAAGATGTGGATGATCTCTTTACCCGTTGTACTGTTTGTCCTTAAGGAGCAAGTTGACTATCTTTAGCTCCTGGAAACTCAGTCCCACCAATTTCAGTAGAGTTCAGTAAGCAGTAAGACCTTCTCCTATCCAATCAACAGACCCTCTGTCATAACTACTGGGCCTAAAATCCAAATCAGAGGCGAACCACTTCAACTTCAACTCTGCTTTTCAGATGGACTTTGTGAAGTCTGTGTGCGTCTGTATCCGGTGCCGCCCCTACTGGCTATGTGCTCCGCTCAGAGAGTTGTTGCAACCACAAGGTAGAGTATAACAGATTTATTCCAATTTCAGTTTCAGCAGGTAAAGAGCAGAAACGTGTAGGTCTGTGTGAAGGTGTGTATGTATATGTGGGTTTGTGTAAAATAAGAAAATGTTGTTACTGTCGTGTACTAGGTACCAACAGAATAAAAGGGGTTGTGGTAAAAGAACCTCCAGACATAGGCTCAGTGGGCTAGTTTTGTTCAACTCTATTTTCTACGCCACCAACATCATGTGAACAGCTTTATCCCACCTTCTTTACCAGTTCACCAGAACAGCACAACAGCACCCCCTACTGGGCGTCTCATACCCCAACTCACTGAGGAAAACCCTTCTAACACAATACACCACAGTTACAATCTGTGAAGATTCACATGCAGTAATATCTAGCCAGTAATCTGTGACTCAATACAGTGGAAATACTAATCACTTCATACAATTACACTGTTGAACCAAGAGGTGGCGCTCTAAGACCACAAATAAGGAACACAAGCGCCCCCTGCCGTTCTAATGAGTCCACCGGTCATTTGACCAGTTCACGACAGGAGCGCATGGTGAGCATGTTGAGGCAATTTGCTAGCGCCGTTATTACGATAAGGCTAACACTGAACGAACGCTACAGTGGCTACAATTATGAAAGTACCAGCATATCAGAATAAAGGTAAAAAGCCGAACTACCATGAATAAACATCGTACTCACCGTCACACACGCACACAGCAGCACAACTTATATCTTTAGTCACACAACGGGAGCAGCTCTGTTTGTCGGCAGCTGGCTATAAACTGGTCTGAATCTGGGGATTTTCCACAGAACTGGTTAATTATGTCATTCCATATTTTAAAGGGTTATTAGGATCTGAGAAGTCTCCGACCAGCGTACTAAGTGGAAATCTTTGTCCCATAGAAAAATCAGTCTCTTTCCATCTAGACCTGTATTTAGGTTTGCACCCTCCCACCTGTGTCCTGATCTGGGCAGCCCTGTGATGGTCTAGTAGACATGGGAGAGCTAAACCTCCCCTGTTTCTGGGTAATTGCTAAATGTAATATTTGGCTCTTGGTTTCTTCCCAGCCCAAATGAATCTTGGTAAGTATATCCCATTCCATAAAATCAAGCTTAACGGTTTGGAGAGGTATTGATTGAATAGATATAAAAGTATTGGAGGAATGTTTATCTTTATTGAATCTATATGGGAATTAATAGTCAGGTAAGGAATCAAATTCCATCTATCAGTATCTGCCAGAATTTGCTTTTTAAGAGGCTGGTAGTTGGTCATGTAGTCGGGAGAGTTCCACGGGCGGGTTCACTCCTGAGCATTTTACTGATTTTCTGTACCAGCTCAACTGATACTTCGTACGGAGATATCTCGGAGGGTTACCATGGATACTAAGAACCTGAGATTTCTGCTGGTTGATTCTGTAACCTGAATAAGACCCGAAATCTAACTCTGACTTCAAGACGGGGAGAGTCTGTCGGACTTGAAAGATATACCAGAATGTCATCTGCGAAGTTTTGGTTCCCCTGCTGGGGACGTACCGGGCAGCCCTGTCTCATTGATCTCTCCAGGAACGAAAAGTTGAGAGCGTAAATGGACGGTTCAGTTCCGTCTGGACCGACGAATTTGGTTTTATTTTACCAGACTGTGCCAATGCTAAGCCAACGTGCTTGCTATGCTCTCAAACTGTAGCCGTCTGCAAGGTGGCTAACATAAAGCGGCTCTTCGAAACACGCCGCAGCCCTTTCAGTGACAGTTTCCCAGCAAAATCAGAGTCGAAGACGAACGACTGCAAGTTTGATTGCTGCCTACAATCATTCTGTTACTTCCATCCGTAACTAAAAAACCTTTCACGGACTCCGAGTTGATAAAGACGTGTGCGATTGATAAGGTGGAAGAAGTTTTGAGCCGCGATGAAAAACCAAAGAAGACTGTCGTAGACTCGTTAAAGCAAGTCCCGTTATCGGACAGTACCGCAGGGAGAAGAGCGGAGGTTTAGCGGAGGACCGCTTGTGTGCCCTGCTCTCATGTCTGAAGAAAACGGACTGTGTCGTTCGCCACTGACGCGTCTCGTGATAGTACGGACACAGAGCAGCGTTTTTGATGAGAGAGCTTTTTGAGAAGAGCTGCTGTGTTTGCTGCCCCTACACGGGCGCACGACGGGTGAAGCCATTTTAACGAACTAACTCAGTTCTTTGAGAAAAATGAGCAAAGTCACGTCTACTGTCACTGACGGCGCCCCGTCCATGGTTGGACAACAAAAGGCTAGCAGCTGTTATCCGCGCTCTAACGGCATTTCACTGCATCATTTCACAAATCCGTGCTGTGTGCAAACCTGTGTGGGAAAATGAAAGACCCCGTGGATACAGTGATGAAGCTCGTAAAGGTCATCAGGGAGAGTTCCAGTTTGCAGCGTCGCCTTTTCAGGGCTCTGCTGGAGGAAATGTCTGCTGCACATCATGATCTGTTGTAACGATGTGCGCTGGCTTAGCGAGGGCAGAGTATTGGGGAGAGTGTGCGGATTACATGATGAGCTCTGTTCTTTTCTTGGCAAAATGAAAAGGCTCACTCTTCTCTGAAATTCCTGAACGACAGAAGAGAAATCGCTTATGTGCATCTTTTATGTTGAGGCTTTCCGTTTAAAGCTGGGCTTGTTTGAACGAGATAGACGAGGAGGAAAGCTGCACGTTCCTGAGCTGCAGCAACACTGTGAGAACACAATGCAGGAGGATGCTGTGATGCGAGCGTTCTTGGGAAGACTGATAGAAAACTTCAAGGTACGATTAGAGAGCTTCAACCTCTCAGGTGAAGTCCTCCTGTTTTTGCGTCAGCCGTTTTCCGCTTCTGCAGATGGCCAGTGGACCGCTGAGGCCAAAAGCCTGCTTCCATCTCTGGATGAAGCATCTCTTCAGATGGAGATCTTGGAAATGTCAAAATCAGATTTGCTCAAAGAGCAGCAGAAGGATGTTAGTGTGACTGACCTCCGGATAAACGTGATTCCCCAGTTCAGCCAGGCAAGACGGATTGCAGTGCTGCTTCTCGCGGTATTTCCCTCCACCTATATCTGTGAGTCATCATTTTCTTCAGTGAACATGATCAACAGCCAGGACAGAAACAGACTCTCCAGTGCACACCTAGATCAGTGACTTCGCATTGCCACAACAGAGCACCGCCCTTCAGGTCTCTTGTTTCAACCCGCCGCTGTCACTTCTCTCACTGAATGGTGAGTAAAATCTCCCAGCTGACATACAAACAAATAACTGCTGTACAATCTGCATAATTATGAATCATTATGCGACTAACACACTGGCCCTTGCTTTTGTGGTGCTGGCTGAACGCTTTACATGTCTGATGGTTTTATTGATCTTCTAATGTTGTGATCTTCTAATCATGTGTTTGGTGTGTCAGGACGAAACCCGTCTGATCCACGCTGATTAACTTGGGCAGAACTTTTTCAAGTCTCTTAAAAAATTATAAAATAAAAAAACGAATATAAATTGGAGTCCTCAAATTATTCTTTTCCTCCTTTGGGAATTACAGAAATGACTGCTTCTCTCCAAGATGCTGGAGTTCCCCCGTCTCTAAAACCCAGTTAAACGTTTTTAGTAAAATGGCTGTCAAAGCAGCCTTCAAGCCTTTGTACCACTCGGAGGTGAATCCGTCTGTCACGGGGGTCTTATCTTCCAGTCTGGCTACAGCTGAATCAGTTCCTTCTTTTGTTCTATATGCAGTCANAAACCCGTTTGCTTGCGGTTGTAAGATGCGTGAATGAAGTTCTCTGTTGTCACCAAATAAAGCCTGCAATAAAGACGTAACTAAATATTCTGTACTGTATATTAAAATTACAAAAGCATCAGTAAACCTACAGACTGTTTATGGTCCAGAAGGCCCGCGGGACTCGCTGCTGTCACTGCAAAGAAATAAACCCTGCAACAAAGTCATAGGACGTGTGTGAATGTTTTAGAATTTCTTATTAAAATGCTGTAATTGTCAATAAACGTACAGAATATTTATTCACAATAGCCAATAGCCTTGCTGTCACTTTCTTTAATTATGGTCCTATCCCTAACCTTTTGGCCGTAATACTTAAATAAAACCTTGTTACAATTTTTAATAAAATTCTAAAACAATTATGCACTTTTGATACAACTGCAGAACATGTATGTAATTTAATTGCAATACCGATTTTGGTCCACTTGGTGGCGCTCAAGGATAAGGAGAAAAACATTTGGAACTTTTATTTATTTATTTATTTTTATAAACAAAATTTTTCTATAGCACCTATAGAACAGCTACAGAATTATTCTGTCATTTATTAGATACAGAAAAATTACAGAACTTCATCAATATATAAATTTTTCAGAAGTCTTCTATACTACGTACTGAACAGGTAGAGAATTATTGTCATTTATTTGGATACAGAACAATTACAGAACTTCTTAAGCTCAATCTAGAACATTTACAGAAAGGTTCTTAAATACTTTTTAGGGTTAGGGTTAATCTAAAGGTCTCTGATGCGGGTACATGCCACAGGATTCACTGTTCACTTAAACCTGGATGAATATGTAGTACAGAAAAATTACATTCTGAACTGCAGAAGACCGAAACCTCACCTGCAGGAGACCTAAACAGAATGTTCTGTTTATATAGAACATGTGCAGAAATGTCCTATAGTACTTATAGAACAGTTACAGAATTTTTCTAGGTCTATATAGAAAATGTACAATATTGTTCTATAGTACTTATAGACCAATTACAGAATCCTTCAATGTGGTTTAGTAAATACAGGACAATTACAGAATTGTTCTACCACAATGGAACATTTGCATATTAAGCACGTGACTAATTAGCATTTTCTGACATACATATATATATATATATATATAGGCTCAATGTGCTTACTCTTCACAACTTCTTACCCTTCACAATCCCCTACAGTCACGTAAGTTTAATAACATTTACGTAGTTTTATCTGTAGCGCTGCATTTTATTTTAAGTCTTAAAATGATTTTGTAATTTTCCTTTGGATTTTTTTCCAGGTTTTCATTGTTTACAGTCACTACTGGGTGCACTGATCTACACGGATCTTAAAGATTCTGTAAGTTTTATGATATTTATGTAATTTTCATATGAAATGTTTTCAAATCTTTTCACATTTTTGGATTTTTCTGTTAACCTTATTGCAGATGGTCATTTTGGAGCCCTGGGACTTCGTAACCGGGCGAGTAGCTCTGCAGTTCGTAGAGTCTATTTTCTGTAGTTATAATAATTTGTTTTTTTCCCTTAAGTGCTATATAACATTTCAGTAAATGTTCTATAAAGAACAACTCTGCAATTTCTTCAGTCTATTATTTTATTATCAGTCTTTTCAACACTACAAGAACATGCAGAGACAAAACAAACAAAAATAAATAAAATAATAAAAAATAAAGTGTCCATTATTGAAAAACTTTAATATATAATAACAACAGTTGAAAAAAACACCACCAACAACAATAACATTATAAAATAAAACTGCCCCGTCTTTGTGGGCTAAAATATTTTTTACAAAATCTCTTCATTCATTTCTCTGTAAGGATAAAAACATATATCAGTTTACTTTATGTTGGGTCGTGAACTTTTATTTTCATGTATGTACAAACTTGTAAAGTACGAAGCACATACGTACGTTTGGATTGTCTTCATGAGGGACACAAAACTGTAACCTGTCATTTCTCTTCCTCTGCACTCCTGAAGTAGGTCTGGGTGCCCGGAGGACTTTGTTTATCTAATATGAAGAAAGCAAAGTGAGTCTACAGTCTTCGATGAGCAGGTCTGTACTGATCATGTAACTGCATATGTACGTACCAGTGAGTGAGCGATGGGCTCCTCCCATTTCCCCATGAAGACGACTCTGATGTCTTCTTTAAAGGTGTCATCGTAGTCCGTTTGCCGTCACTTGCTTTTCAGCTGTTAAAACAGTCATACAAACAAAAACCAGAACATTGATTTGGATAGTGCTTAATTTCATTCCCTAGTCGCTTCACATGTTCTTTTCCAGGTCTGCCTCCACCTGCACGAAAACAGTTGTCTTAAGGTCGTATTAGGTAAGTATGAAGATGGTGTCATGTACAGGTAAGTAAAAGAGGTACGTATGTATTAGTGTAGTGTGTGTGTGTGTGTGTGTGTGTCATGAAGGTGAAGTAACTGTACCTTTTTGGACCCAGGACATACGTTTGGAGATGGTGAATAAAGCTATAAAGCTAAAGATGTTGAATTAGTCAGAGATTAATAAAATGTGTTAGCTCAGTTTAGTGTTTTAGGCGTACCAGGTGCATCAGGTCCTCAAGGTTCCTCAGGGAGGATCATCGATCACATCTGATCCTTCAGACTCTGAACCCTCATCTTTGCCACTAACTTCACCTTCCACACGACCTTCCTTTAAGTCTTGTGTGGGACAGGTCCGCTGGGTTAGCGTCAGGTCGTCACTCGACTCTCCCTGCTCCTCGTTCTCTTTGCCTTTCTTCTCTCCATCTTCTGGACCTGTTCCGTGATGTCCCTGCCCTGCTGATCCTCACTGCTTTCTTTCTGGCTTCTTGGGTCGTTTTCCTGCAGATTCAGCTGACACGCCTTTGTAACAAGAAAACGGACATTTACTGAACGTGCTGGGCTGGACTTGGCCACGTAAAACCTGTCAGATGTTTTGATGCTGTGGCACATCACTTCAGCAACTTTCTGTCCGTCTTCGTGAGATAAATAGTTCTTAAACATTAAAAAAGGGTTTCACTTGACATTAAGGGCCTCTAATAACTGTAGTTACTCAAACACTCCAGTACACACACCCTGGGCAAGTCTTTTAAACCAGGAAAACTCTTCTCTGGTCAGCACAATTTGCGCTGTCCCATAGCTCCCCATGGTCTTGTGGTTGCCTATCTGAAAGAGCAAAACATGACGAAGACTCTTAATGCGCGCTCTCGAAGGGGTCATTTGAAGACGGGCAGTTTTTTTTCATGAGGTGCTTTTACACTTACTACACAGTTGTTGCCTTCAAGCTTAGCAGACTGTAGCTCTTGAACAGTCAGGTTTGCGAATACACAAGGGCGGTGCCCAGACAAACAGCCTCCATAGCTTATCAGATATCCAAACAGGAGATTCCGGGTGTTGATGTTGTCAGGGGCAGAGAGAAGTGAGCGGTGACAGGTTAAAGTCTATGGTTAGGTTTAGGGTTAGGGTACTGGGTCTACTCACCCAAAAGTTTTGGGATGATATCCGAGGCCTTCTTTTTGAACTCATGGAGGTCCTCCACGCTGAGCAGCCGCTCTAAAAATAAACTTCGTCAGGTTTCGCTCAGTCAAAAGGACCCAGATGAGGAAAACAACAAACACTCAACCACACCTCAAAAGTACATCATTCTTCTAATCCCCCCTTAGTTTTACATAATTTGTCTTTCTACAGTAGAAAATTGACAATTCTTCTAGTTTTAATTTGTTTAATTGGAGATTTCTCAGAGAAGAAGCGAGATTAACATTTATGTGAGATTAGGTGGTGAGCTGTCACGCCAAAAGACTCCAACCGACGTGTGCAGGACTAAAGTCCAGGTAGATTTATTAACAAGTCGTCACAATCAACCAAGCAGCAATACACAGTAACACGCAGGGAGACAGCAAGAGCCAAGTCAGGAACGGGCCCAGGTCAGAACCAGAAAAGGCAGTCAGCGGGAGCAAGAAGTTAGAGGGGTCCAGGCGAGAGGGACAGTCAGAAGACGAAAAGCCAAAGAGAGTCAGAACAAGAGCCAGAGGGAATAAGGGAAACGTGGTAGTCGAGATCAAAACCAGGTCAAAACCGGAAGTACACAGAAGGAAATACACGCTCAGAACTGCAACAGGCAAGCTTCACGAGGAGCACATGGAACCCAGGGTTTAAATATAGACAGTGATTAGTGACAGCTGGGCTAAAACTCAGGAGACCTGGAACGGATCGGAGAATCCGACCGGGAGCACGCGAACGTGTCATCATTGAGCGTAGCCCTCTGGGAAGTGGAGTCCGAGGGAGCGGAGGCGCTTAGGGGATTCGGAAGCGTGACATGAGCATGCCGCTCTTCTCCTCGTGTACCGTCTGCTGGTGAACTGCTGTTTCGTTGCCTAGGGATTTGAGCTCCATTGAGAACTTTGTCAGCACGAACGTGTGGGTTGTCCGATTTAGTCGGACGCGTCTGTCAGGGTTGTACTCTTTTAGGTACGTGAGGAACTTTTGGACGTTGAGAAGGTAGTGTTTTTGGGTTGTCGCAGTTTTGCCCTCCTGAGTCCGAAACCATCTACAAAGGGAATAAACGTGGTTGATACACACGAACAGGACAATAATAAACTACTCGTAGTCACCAGGAGACGTACAACTTGAGTCGTTCTTCATTTGCTAGGAAGGACCGGTCCCTGCTGATGCACTCGGGTCTGTTCCACATGACGTTCACAAACTTTGTTACGTGACTCGCCTGGGCTACGTTTTCTTTCCTCTTCCTGTCAGGCCTGCTCCCTTCACAGAATCCCTGAAACGTCACCAGAACAGTTTCTGCAAGCACAAAGAGCAACAATCTGAATCTGAGTTTTAGGACTAAACCGCTCAGGAGGTCATCCGTACCGACTGCCGACATTCTCGCTGACATGATGTCCAACTCATTCGACTTCTGAGGTGGACTTGAGTGCTCAGACTTCCCCGTTTGGGGCATTTGGCTGGGGGTGAAAGGTGATGAGGGTCGCATGGGTCTCTTCTTTTCGCTTTTCCTTTCTCTGAAGTTACATCTGCTCCTCATTCACACATGTCTACATTAAACTGTGTCCTACCGCTGGGGTCTCTGCAGACATTCGTCCCTGTCAGGAAAACATGAGCAAAGAGCGATTAGCTTTACCTGGCTTATATTTGTACTATTGGGAGAAGAGTTTCTTAGATCTTCCTAACTTTGGTAGCAAAATTACATATACTTCATGTCAGAGTTCGAACGGTTACGCATTTTTCTATAACGTATGCAAGAAGAAAGCGTTCTCTGGTTTCCTCACTGAAAAACACCACAGAAGAATTACGTACTTTTTCTGTAAATAAATCACTTTGCAAAACAGTCACATCATTTTCCTATATTATTTTACATAGACATCTTACCTGTACAGGTGGGACTGCTGAAGTGAAAAATAACAGTCTTACATTTGTAACTGGCAACAAAATTGCTTAACCTCTACCAAACTTAGATTTCATGTTTTTTTTCTATGATTGAAGCAAGAAAAGATTTTTCAACACAGTAGAAGGATTACATAAATCTTATTTAAATTTGATTTTAAAGTAGAATGATTATGTACTTTTGCTAAAATTATATTAAAAAACCATGTAATCTCTGGCAGAGGAAAAAAAACACATCTTACCTGTACAGGTGTTACTGCTGAAGTGAAAAAAATAACAGTTTTGTATCATTAATTATTACAACTAGCAGCAAAAGTACGTAATGTCTCTACCAAACTTAGAAAATAGACAAATATGTAAACAAAATTAGAGCTTACAGCCGTTGTGACTCACAACAAGTAACAGACATGACCCGCTGGGACGCTTCACAAACACCCTTATTTAAGGTAGTATTAGGCTACACAGATTTCACTTCCAGTCTTCCAGTTGACTTAAATCTTAAGTGAGCGCTGAGAATCAAACTACTGAGACGCATGAAAACGGGCTAGTGCCAACACACGCTAGCTTAGCAGCAGCGCTAATCTTTATCTTTATCGTCCTCTGTGACAAACGAATAGTCTCTTTAATGTTGGATCTTACTGGCTGCACCTCCAGATTTGATCCCTCCAGAACTCTGTATGCTACCACAAACCACGTTGCTGTACAGAACTCACAGGCGGCACCTCCCGACGCGCGGCAAATCCAACTTCACTCCACTTTCCCCTAGCGGCGCTGCGTGTTGTTTTCTTTTCGCTGGATTGGTTCCGGCCAGTTTATTTAGTGTCAGCAAATTCTTGACATTACTTTATTGATTTATTTATGCGTTCTCCTCCTTTCCTGGGTTTGATTTCACAAGGTTAATCTGAAGATCTCTGTGGTGAGTAAATATAAAGCCCTAACACTTTTTTTTTTGGACTTTCAACTACCGACTCGCTGCCTCAATATGTGGTTCAGGAGCTCACCGGAAGCCACCACGTGAAGTTTGGGGGCGGTAC
>JAVGWN010000877.1:0-13318 GCA_034552555.1 Semaprochilodus insignis
GTGCTGTAAGTAGCGTGTCGGTGTACGGTAACTCAGTAAGTGTAATGCGTTAGTGTGCTGTAGGTAGCGTGTCGGTGTACAGTAACTCAGTAAGTGTGATGCGTTAGTGTGCTGTAGGTAGCGTGTCGGTGTACTGTAACTCGGTAAGTGTAATGCGTTAGTGTACTGCAAGTAGCATGTCGGTGTACGGTAACTCTGCGTTAGTGTGCTGTAAGTAGCGTGTCGGTGTACGGTAACACAGTAAGTGTGATGCGTTAGTGTGCTGTAAGTAGCGTGTTGGTGTACGGTAACTCAGTAAGTGTAATGTGTTAGTGTGCTGTAAGTAGCGTGTCGGTGTACGGTAACTCGGTAAGTGTAATGCGTTAGTGTGCTGTAAGTAGCGTGTCGGTGTACGGTAACTCGGTAAGTGTAATGTGTTAGTGTGCTGTAAGTAGCGTGTCGGTGTGAACTGAGTGAACTTCTACTGTTACTCGAGGAGTATTTTATTCTCTACTTTAACTGAACTACATGATACGTACTACACTGCACTAATGATATGAGAATGCTTGGTGGAACCACTGGATGGTGGTCATATGAGTTTGAGGTTTATCAGCCTTCTCTGAGGATGTACCAGAAGAGCATCGAAAGAGGTGAAAACCATGTGTGGATCTTGGGCTACCACATCGGCAAAGCAGTTTGCATTAGTTTGTAGGCGGGCTGTGAGTCTAATGACGTCAATTCAGCACACAGTAGCATTAGTTTACATGCAGCAATCATATTTTGACTCTTTAATAATCTTGGAATTCAGGGAAACCAGTGATATTTAAGAAAATAAATGTTCACAGAACAATAAGTATCAGCTTTAGAACATTCCTGATCACCGCAGGATGTGATGGAGGCAATTCCCAAAAACTCCATTCATTTTCCTCATAGAGAAACTCTGTAACATGGGAATATGAGCCTGGCGGCGACTATGCTTCCGTGGTCTACACTTGAAATGCTCCAAAATGCAATCCTGGAGAAAACAGATCTGAGGCTATTGAGGAGAAGCCCTCTGGACACAAGACCAGGATGAAGCTGCGCCCACTTTAAAAATAACAGTGGATCACTGTTATAAAGGGACACTGAGTGCCAACACGCTCACTAGTTCACTCATTCCCTCCCTTTTTCTCGCTTGGCCCCACAGTGGGTCATGATTATTCCGCTACAATTCCGATTCCACAATTCCAGCTCTCAGCCCTATTCCATTACCCAAACTTTCCTTCGCTAACGCTCCCACCAAACTGGCTCCCTCATTTTTCCACCTTCTGACACGTTCAACGGACACATGCTGTGATATGTATGTTTTCTGACTGTTCAAATCCTAAATATGTGAACGAAGGTGTTGGGACAGCAATACACTATATTGCTAACTATATGCATATATGTATTTATGTATGGTCTAATTAGTGCATTTGACTACTTCAGCCACATTCAGTGCATACAATGACGCAAACAGTGATGCAGTCTCTATGGGGAGGAGGGCAAATCCGTATTAATGGACTTTTTTTTTGGAATAAGATATGGATATGACGCCTATCTGCCAGCTAGTAGGGAGGGGGAGGTATGGAGATCCATCATGGCCAAAATAATTAGTTTTAGGTGGTATTGTGATATTAGACTGAAAATATAAGGCTTCCTGAGTGATGCAAAATTCCAAGCACTGGTCCCATCTCCATCCACAGCTGAGAAACGTTCTAACCCATCAATCCAATACAGGAATCACTTAGCTGATGTAACGGAATATGCAGTTAGTGTTCTCCTGCAAGCGCGATGAGCCTCCCAAAGGCATTCCATTAGCAGTCAATATGGAGGAGCTTCACATATCTCGGGAGAAGCACATGGTAGCCATCACTCCCAGCTTGGTAGCACTGAGTGATAGAGGTACACCTAGACAGCAAGTAGAACTGAATGCTTAAGACAAACATGCATTTGAAACATTTCGGCTTTTATGCTGCGGTATATCATTAATACTGGGATTGGTCCCATCATGCCTACCAGTACACCCAATTACTGATACACTGAATACATATACTGGTACATGCCCTCACAGAAGTGTGAAGGCCTTCAGAAGACACTATTTATGAGCGCGAGGTCATGTTGCATGAAAGCCTATCCCGCTGGTGGACTGGAAGTAGGGAGTGGGCTGAGGCTCCTCTCAAGCTGAAGCTAGTGAGGGCTTAACAAGGAAAGCTGATTCACCATGCAAACCTATCATACCAGCCCATCCCTGCTCACAACTACACTGCATTACTAAGAGATCCCTCTCAGATCCTTCTAGGTCATGGTCATGTGTGGTTTACCTAAAGTGCCCCATAATTATACATCAAAATAACCTCACTGGACATATAACAAGTCACCTTGCCTGTTTAAGNGAAGGAAGTAGCTGAATCTGCAGGTGTATGGAAGCGTACGGTCATACGGGTCTACCAGCAGTGGCTAAAATCCCAGTCTGCAGGGAATTCTCCTCGGAATTGTGCCAGGGAAGGCATCCACCAAATCTGGGCCAATTCTTTGAGGCAAGAGTGTCATGTGATCTACATCCAGAAACTTGTCCAGTCCATGCTAAAGCCAATCACAGCTGTTATTGGTGCTTGTGGAGGTGTTACATGCTATTAGGTCACAGCGGGGCTCATTCTTTATCTGTTGAGCTTAGAACAAGAAGTTCATGACTGTTCAAGACACTGACTGACTCTGGATAAGATGGTTTCAGACTGGTGGAATTCAGAGTTGAACTGGTGAAATAAAACACTGCAACTCAACCTAGTGACAGTCGTTCACAGTGGGTTTGGTGTGAGATGGTTTAGACATTCTTTACAGTGGTGGTGGTGATGGGAACCAGGGGTCTACAACACACATATAGACACTGTATTTACTATCTAAATATGGAATGTTGATGATGCTTAAATACTGGAAAATATAATTTAATAAGTTTTCTTTTGGGACTAATTTGCCTCATTATGGCTACGTGCACTTCTCTGCCATGCATGGACTTGACGCTATAGGCCAAAACCTTCACACAGCTGTGGTTTTCAGACATTAGGCAGAGTATACATAATCATTTCATGTAATAACCTTGTGAGATGGAGCTTTTAGAGGCATTTAACTCTTCAGACGTCTGGTTCCAATCACCACCACTGTCTAGAAGGGAGTGTTTACCATCAAACCTCACTGAATGACTTCAAGTGTTTGACTCTGTTATCTCTTACAGCAGTAAGAGTGGCTCTATCAGCCACTAACATCTACAACATAGGGTTAACCCTTCGTTTAAGGACCATCAGTCGCCAAACATTAACATCACCATGCTTTGAGGGCAAATACACTTCCTACAAGCCTACAGCCCCGCCCTCTTCTTCAGCCGGCCCTCAGTTAACACTGGAAGTGACTACATCTATTTGGCCTAGCTCAAGAGCTCCACTCTACTAACCAAACACAGATCTCTCCAAGACCTTTCCAGGAGTTCAAACAGGCAGGCAAGAGCTAGTCCAGGTCAGAGGTCAGCTCCTGCTTCCCGGATGGCAGATGTGGCGGGAATTCGAGGCAGGGGGCTTCAAAAGGGGTTTGTGAAAAATGATACCGGCCATGTGGAGAGAGGCAGGAGTGTTGGAAAACAGAAACGTCCACACAGATTCGACGTCAGCTGGAACGGGTTCATGAAAATTTAATAACAGCATCAGTGATTTGGGAGGATGATATGGGAGCGACGTTTGGAATGGCTGGAGCGAAAGTTCACAAAGTTCACGAGGATGTTAGTGTCAAGTGAAATGCTCAGCAAAAGCTGGAGAGAACTCTCTTATCTCAGTATACATCAGCGCTGTTTGAAGACCACCACCCACCTCCAAAAACACTGGGAATTTAATTACAGGGAAATCCTGCGTCCACTTCATTGGTCCCCTCTAGCATGTGTGTCGGCTTATGTGCCAAAAAAAGCCATCATTTATGTCTACGTTACCTTTTCCCAACCTCTCTTTATCCCTTAGAATAAAACCGGGCCGTTATTGCTACTGGGCCAACTAGTCACCTTGCATGTTTAAGGTGGTAGTAACTTCAGGTGCCTGCAGGTGGCGCTGTACGAGGATGATGGGGCTATAAACACCTGCAGGGTGTGAGTGACGGGATCTATAGATTGAGAGGAGGTACAGTGGTACAGTGCAGTGTATGTCTCGGAGTGACCGCAGGAGTGACGTATAGGAGTGACTGCATTTGGGCGTGCCAAAGACCATAGTGTGAAGGAAGTAGCTGAATCTGCAGGTGTATGGACGTGGTGGTGTGTTAGTGTGTGTTGTGCTGGTGTGAGTGGATCAGACACCACAGTGCTGTTAGACACCTCAGTGTCACTGCTGGGCTGAGAACGTCCACCAACCAAAACTGTCCAGCGTCCTGTGGGCAGCGTCCTGTGGCCACTGACGAAGGACTAGAGGATAACCAACGCTGCACTGTGCAGCAGCAGATGAGCTATAATCTCTGACTGTACATCTACTAGATGGACCAGCAAGGTAGGAGTGTCTAATAGAGTGGACAGTGAGTGGACACTCCAGCAGCACTGCTGTGTCTGATCCACTCACACACACCACCACCACGTCAGTGTCACTGCAGTGCTGAGAATGATCCACCACCCACATCATACCTGCTCTGTGGTGGTCCTGTGGGGGTCCTGACCATTGAAGAACAGGGTAATACAGTATACAGAGAAACAGATGGACTACAGTCTGGAACTGTACAACTACAGAGTGTCCTATATGGTCAGTGGAGCTGATAAAATGGACAGTGAGTGTAGATACAGGGAGGTGTACCTAATTAAGTGTCCGGTGGGTGTATATTAGCAAGTAGGAATGTACATTAACTAGAAATGTGATTCATTAACCCTGTACCATGTAACTGCGTCATCGCAAAATGACAAAATCAATAGAATTCTAAAGTAACACACTCTATATCTGACGCTCTGCAGGAACTTGACAGCTTCCACTGTGCCACATCTTCTAAATGAAGCTATTCTGAAACACTATCCGGCCTATTAACGGCAGCGAGAGGACTGAAAGGAGCTCAGATGAGAAGCGAGTCATCTCAGTAGGACATGGAACACTCGCACTCATGCCAAAGCCAGAGATTTAGGAATGTGGCACCCGTGACCCAAGCAGGAGGAACTCTGCGGGAAAAGACTGGAGCACACTCACATTCAACAGGACGGTAATAAGCTAAAGCAGGGCCTGGCGTCCACAGACAGTCGCTGCGGAACAGCCACCTAGAAGACCTGGAAGAACCGTCCCTATCAGTTCCAGCACCTAAAGCTTTCATCTCAGAGGGAGAGGAGAACATTAAGCTCCACTCCTGCTTCAGATCTGAAAACCTCCATCCTTCCACTGTGAGAAGACACCTCAGCGCTATGGGTCTGAAAGGAGGTGTAGCTGTTCAAGAAGCTCCTCACTGAGAAAAAGAGACAGACCGAGAACCCAGAGCAGTTCCAGTTCCGCGATCACAAACAGGGCCGATATTTATAGTCCTCTCCTCGGCTCCCATGCGGGAACAGCACTGTGGGGCAGGAGGGCTGGACACTCACTCTGAGGACCATTTAGCAGTAATTACATCACTGTGGATGATCAGGTTAGGCTGCTGGGGAGATGAATGGCTGTGTTTGATCTGGACACTCTGTGGGGATTGTTTGAACGTACCGAGTGGTTCTGAAAGTGATGTAAATGCTACTGTCCACCTCCTAATGACGTTATTCCGACCTCACAGAAGTGCTCACACATGCTCAGCGGTGGCCTGATTATCATTTACGTGGTTTATATTAGTCTTTTTAAACCTTCAGGCATATTACTCAGTTATTAACTACTTTTATTTATTACGTGTTATGACATATTCTGACTCCATTATTATTATTATTATTATTATTATTATTATTATTATTATTATTATCAATATGAATAATTAAGACATTCATGTACATTATTCACTACTTATTATAAATTACTAAATAATTACAGTAAATTATTCAGTATGAATTATCAGTAACCACTATGAATTATCAGTAACTACTATGAATTATCAGTAACCACTATGAATTATCAGTAACTACTATGAATTATCAGTGACTACTATGAATTATCAGTAACTACTATGAATTATTCAGTATCTACTATTAATTATTCAGTAACTACTATGAATTATTCAGTATCTACTATGAATTATCAGTAACCACTATGAATTATCAGTAACCACTACGAATTATCAGTAACTACTATGAATTATCAGTAACCACTACGAATTATCAGTAACCACTACGAATTATCAGTAACCACTATGAATTATTTACAGCTAGTATGAATTATTCACTATCTACTATAAATTATTCACTATCTACTATGAATTATTCAGTAACCACTACGAATTATCAGTAACCACTATGAATTATCAGTAACCACTATGAATTATTCAGCAACCACTATGAATTATTTACAGCTAGTATGAATTATTCACTATCTGCTATAAATTATTCAGTATCTACTTTGAATTATTCAGTAACTACTATGAATTGTTTATAACCACTATGAATTATCAGTAACCACTATGAATTATTCAGTATCTAATATAAGATATTCAGTAACCACTATGAATTTTTCAGTATCTACTATGAATGATCAGTATCAGAATTATTAGTTTCCACTATGAATTATTCAGTAACAGACCCTTAGTGTTTATGGGGTGAAAATGTAAACACTTTTTAGATTATTAAATGAAGAAATGATTATTGCACACTACACATATCAAACTCACACTGGTCATCATCACATCATCTTTTAGCCTCATTTAGTGAATAAATGTGACACATTCAGCTCAACGTGCTACTCAAAATGTCATCCAGTAAAACTGCTACAGTCCAGCACTGCGGCCCGTCTGCTATATCCATCTGTGCCATCCAATATGGAACTACTTAACACCAGACTGCTGCTGGCACACGCTCACATGTGGTTCCTAACAGTAGTTAGCAGCTGCAGTACCTTTGTATTTCTCCCTGACGTTCTCGTAGGCTTGCACAAAGTCCTGCTCGTCCACGCGCAGAGGCAAACTGGCCCGATTGTACATGGCCTCGGGGTCAGGTCAGCGCAGAACTCTTCACTTTTCTAGTCAAGTCTTTTCTCCTCTCTCTGTCAGGCGTCCCTCCCAGGCGAGCGTGCTGTCAGAGCAGACCAGCGTGCGCGCGTGTGCTTGAGTGTGTGTTTGGTATTGCTGTGTCTCACTCACCCAAGACAGTGTGTGTGTGTGTGTGTGTGTGTGTGTGTGTGTGTTGTATCCACAGTATTGGCTCTCAGTCCAGACCACCAGGACCACTCCCCTCCTAAGCTTGAGAAATACCAACCCACACACACACAAACACACACACGGTCCCTCCTCTTAAAGGCCCACACACACACAGAGTCTGAACTGATTTCTAAGAACAAGAGAACCACAGAGCAAGTTTTATTTGAGTGGCAGATCATTCCATACACTGTACTGACCCGGGTGGTGTGTTAGTGTGTGTGGTGCTGGTGTGAGTGGATCAGACACAGCAGTCATATGAGTCACATCATTCCAAACAGACGGTTACATAATGTTACAGGACTAAAGGGACCACTTGAAGCCTAGGTTTATTTGTCACCTGTGACTGAACCACACCTAACAGCGTGTAACACCTCCATGAGCACCAATAACAGCTGTGACTGGATTTGGCATGAACTGGACAAGTTTCTGGATGTAGGTCACATCAATGTTCAGACACTCTTGCATCAAAGAACTGGGCCAGATTTGGTGGATGCCTTCCCTGGCACAATTCCGAGGAGAATTCCCTGTAGACTGGGATTTTAGCCACTGCTGGTAGACCTGTATGACCGTACGCTTCCATACACCTGCAGATTCAGCTACTTCCTTCACACTATGGTCTTTGACACGCCCAAATGCAGTCACTCCTTTTAGCCAATCATTAACATCTGCTCTGGAGCCATTTTCCACACATGGAACGAGACATTCCCTGCACTGTACCACCTCTTCCCAATCTATGGATCCCGTCACTCACACCCCGCAGGGATTTATAGCCCCATCATCCTTGTGCAGCGCCATCTGCAGGAGCCTGAAGGTACTACCACCTTAAACACACAAGGTGACTCACTTTTGGTCCAGGGAGCTTTTAAAACTAAAGGAAACCCATCACACCAAGGACTTCACCAACCACACAATCGTATCTACATGTGTGGATCTCTGCATTCTTTCTGTTATATGATCTTATTCCACTTTCTGATTGCAATATTCCTGAATGAGATGTCATTTTGGAGGATCTTTCTTAAACTGTTGCTCTGTAACGGTAGTGAATGCAGTCTGGCAGCCTTGTTGAGCCCTCCAAATGGCAGAGCCATTGACATGCCTGGCTTAACTTAACAACAGCATCTACACTCATCATCAAAAGAATGGTTGCACGAATAGCTACACCCAGAAGGAATCAACCCACAGGAATGAAACTTGGTGTGTAGGTTTGACATTGTGAGACATGCCAATGATTCAAGTTTCACACTCGGCCACACATGTGACGTAAGCAAGGATGGGCCTTATCTCTGTACCTGACTGACCCAACAGCCAGAGCAGTGATGTCCTCCATGAGTCATCCTGTTAGTGCAGCACCAGACGGCTGCACCATGCAGGACTACATGCACACAGACCGTTACGACGACTGTCCTTAACACCATGTCACCGTCACCAAAGACTGCAATGGTGTCGTGCCAAACTGTCATGGAGTGACTCAGAACGGCAGCGGGTCATCTTCAGTGACGAGTCCCGCTTTAGTCTTGGTGGAGACAACCAACGAGTCCGTGTGTGGAGGCACCGTGGTCAGCACCCAGATGGAGGGCTTGTTCTCACACGTCCCACGTCCAGAAGGCCTAGTGTCACTCCACCTCCACCCCTACCGCACCATCTGCAGGAACTGTGTGAGGACATTCAAGCTGCATGGGATGGATTATCACAGGACACCATTAGGAACCTCTACAACTCCATGCTGAGACGTCTGGCATGTTGGGTTAGCAAACACGGCGGCCCGACGCCATACTGAGAGACAGACTTCTGTATGTGTAGCTCAATAAATATTGATCATATCAGTCTAAATTTATCATCAGTTATTGATCCTGGTCTATCTTTATCTTCCTTCCCAACAGCACTGCAACCCCACACCTCCTTCTGGGTACAGATATTCTTTTGATGATGAGTGTAGTTATATATAAATCTGTGTACTGAATCTGCTGCTATGGAACTCCGGAGCTCTGTATCCACCGAATGGCTTCTGCCTGGAGGAGCACACTGTAAAAGTAGTAATGTTAAAATCCACAGTGTGAAAGAGCCGAGAACAGAGTGCTGGAAATAATAAAGCCATTCTTCCCACAGCTGCTGTGCCCTTTCTGGAGGCTCCTAGAGAAACATCTTGAAATAACTTTTAATCCAGTTTGATATATGAGTGTGTGTGTTTCAGCACTCTGGAAAATTCCTGCCAAGCATGGAGTCAAAGCAGCCACTTGAGAGCCATTAATGTCAGCTTCATAAATTGGGTTTGAACTGTCTTAACGACTTATACCACACATGCTAACACTCACACCATTAAAACCTACAGAGAATAACTGTGTGGATTATGTGAACATTATAGAGCAGTTTTTAAATGAAACAACAGAAGTCATATCGCCCCCTACACTTCCTATAGTGCACACTCCAAAGAACAGCTGCACCCAGAAGGAGGTGTGGGACTGCAGGTCTGTTGGGAAGGAAGATAAAGGTTACCAGGAACAATAAATTATGATAAATTTAGACTGATATGATCAATATTTATTGAGCCACACATACAGAAGTCTGTCTCTCAGTATGGTGTCGGGACGCCATGTTTGCTAACCCAACATGCCAGACGTCTCGGTATGGAGCTGTAGAGGTTCCTAATGGTGTCCTGTGATAATCCATCCCATGCAGCTTGAATATCCTCACACAGTTCCTGCAGATGGTGCGGTAGGGGTGGAGGTGGAGTGACACCAGGCCTTCTGGACATGTGACGTGTAACACCAAACCGTTCATCTTGGCGCTGGCCACGGTGCCTCCACACACGGTCTCCACCAAGACTAAAGCAGGACTCGTCACTGAAGGTGACCTGCTGCCATTCTGAGTCACTCCATGACAGTCTGGCACGACACCATTGCAGTCTTCGGTGACGTGGACGTGGTATTAAGGACAGTCGTTGCAACGGTCTGTGTACATGTAGTCCTGCGTGGTGCAGCCGTCTGGTGCTGCACTAACAGGATGACTCATGGAGGACACCACTGCTCGCTGGATGTCTGCAATCGTGGCTGTTGGGTCAGTCAGGTACAGCGATAAGACCCGTCCTTGCTTACGTCACATGTGCAGCCGAGTGTGAAACTTTCATCATTGGCGTGTCTCACAATGTAAAACTTACCCACCAACTATTTTTTCGATGATGAATAATTTACAGTCAGACCAAACTTCATCATATGAGCATTATCGAGCATCAGAACATTTGGTTCTAAATAAAAAATGAAATTTTAAAAATTCCATTGTTTGCTTTTTATTACCAACCTCATGTATTCCACATCTTCATCCAAACTCAAATACAGAGAATCATACTGACACTGATGTCCACACATACGCTGCAGTGACCTCTAAGCCTGCAAGACGGCTCAGGTCAAAAGGGGCCAGGTCAAAGGGGTCTTATAGGCTAAGGCTGGGATTCCCAAATGCAGTGCTGGACTTTCAGCAGTAAATCAGGACCAATCGGCTTCATTAGAGCCACTGCAGCTTACAGCAACCCAGAGCAAACTGACTGTTATAGGTAAGATCAGTGCAAAGCTCAGGTGCGTGCAGCTCTGGAATGCTACTACTGCAAAAGCTTGGCGGGAAGCGGCCAGCGTTAAATCTGAACCACATTTCCTGCCGTGAGAAGGTCTCCGGGAGGATGAAGACATTCGTTTAGGCTGCTGACACCATGTGGTGACTGCAAGTAAAACATTTAGGGCCTAACTTCATACACGGATATACAATACCAGTAAAACACCAAACAGAAAAGGAAAACAAGGTTTGTGAAGGGTTCTTTAGTGAAAACAACGGTTCTATGATGGTGTCCGTTTTACATGCTTTAACGCTCCTTTGTATGCTCAAATGGTTCTTTCGGTTGTTGGAGAATGCGTTGTATATGGTTCGGTTTAACACCAAAAAGGGTTCTTCTGTTGTTGCAAGCTTGACACCATAACAGTAACAGAACCCTTTTTGGTGCTATATAGAACCATATACAGCTCACTCTACAGCAACCTGAAGAACCATCTCACCGTAACATTCGGAGATGTTCCAGGTCATACTTTAATGTGAAGCTGAACTGTTCTGTATTCAAATGATCCACCCACACTAAACAGTACAGCAGGTCCTGTACCGCTCCCTTCGATTAGCTGATCCAATTACGTGTCTCAAACAACACAATGTACTACATACCTACCAGATTACCCACCTCCCTAATTACCTACCTCCCTCCCTAATTACCTAACTACCTCCCTCCCTCCCTACCTAGCTACCTCCCTCCCTTCCCCCCTACCTAGCTACCTACCTACCTACCTACCAATCTACCTACCTCTGTACCTACTTACCTACATCCCTCCCTCCCTACCTCCATCCCTCCCTCCCTATCTCCCTCCCATCTTCCATACCTAACTACCTAAATACATACCTCCCTCCCTACCTAGCTACTTCCCTCCCTTCCCCCCACCTAGCTACCTACCTACCTACCTACCTACGAATCTACCTACGTCTGTACCTACTTACCTACATCCCTCCCTCCCTACCTCCATCCCTCCTTCCCTCCCTCCCTATCTCCCTCCCATCTTCCATACCTAACTACCTAAATACATACCTACCTCCCTTCTCTCCCTCTCTCCCTCCATCCCTCCCTACCTACCTCCCTACCCACCTAACTACTGACCTCCCTACTTTCCAACCTACCTATCAATCTCCCTCCCTCACTACCTGCCTACCTCCTTACTCACCTACCGACCTCAATCCCTCCCTACCTACCTACCTACCTCCCTTCCTTCCTACTCACCTACCTATCTACCTTCCTTCTTCCCTCCCTCCTTATCTCCCTCCCATCTTCCCTACCTCCCTACCTCCCTCCCTCCCTCCCATCCTACCTCCCTCCATCCCTCCCTACCTACCTAACTAACTACCCACCTACCTACTTACAGTAAATTCATTTTGTATTTGGATATTTATGACATTGCTGCTTTGTTACGGCTGATGTCGTTGCTGGGCTTGGTGTGTATGTGGCAGAGTGACACTCAAAGAGCTTCGGTCAGAGTGACATTACTGCGTACTCATAGTACATCTCTCAGGCAATCACAGCGCAGGGTCTGAACTAGCCGTGGTTTAATATCTTATGATTGTCATTCCCACAGACTGCCCACAGGGCAGCTAATTAGCTGATGAGTGAGCCGAGCGCAGGCCAGAGACAACACTACACTGAGTGCAATGCTCATCAACTGGGCAGCCCTGGGGTCAAATATCACTGCTATTAAAGGGGCTACTATGACTGGTCAAAGAAGCATTAAAACGATTCACAGAACTCCCCAGACGAATATAGCTGGAGTTTAATGCCAACAGTCTACAGATACCAGCTGCTATTCTTATGGTCAGATAAAGTTTCACACCGTTTCCTGCACAGAGATAGAAGCTGGTTACATATACTCACTCACAACCTACTGTTTATATAACTCATACAATACATACAAAATATACTTCTCCAGCTCCACTGACCATATAGGACACTCTGTAGTTGTACAGTTCCAGACTGTAGTCCATCTGTTTCTCTGTATACTGTATTACCCTGTTCTTCAATGGTCAGGACCCCCACAGGACCACCACAGAGCAGGTATTATGTGGGTGATGGATCATTCTCAGCACTGCAGTGACACTGACGTGGTGGTGGTGTGTTTGTGTGTGTTGTGCTGGTGTGAGTGGATCAGACACAGCAAAGCTGCTGAACACCTCAGTGTCACTGCTGTGAATTGTCCACCTCCCAAAACTATCCAGCACAACAGCGTCCTGTGGGCAGCATCCTGGGGGCTGCGTCCTGTGGGGCAGCGTCCTGTGGGGCAGCGTCCTGTGGGCAGCCTCCTGTGTCCACTGATGAAGGACTATAGGATCACCAACACTGCACTGTGCAGCAGCAGATGAGCTATCGTCTCTGACTGTACATCTACAAGGTGGAGCAGCAAGGTAGGAGTGTCTAATAGAGTGGACA
>JAVGWN010000878.1:0-13318 GCA_034552555.1 Semaprochilodus insignis
GGAGTTATAATTTGCACATCATTGCATTCTGTTGCTATTTACATGTTGCTTGACGTCCCGCCTTTTTAGGAAATGAGGTTATAATTGAGAATGAGTTCCCACAGCTTGATCAACATTGTGTGTAAAATATTTAGAAAGTAAATGTACATCACTGCTAGCTTTGTTTATTTCTGAGTAGACATGAATAAATCAATAAGTATGTAAAGTTTTAAAAAAGAGGCTGGAAAAGGCAAACAAACAGATCTTAAAAGGTAAAGTTAAAAAATAAGAGAGTAATCATAAAAGACACTTCATCTCTAGTTAGGAGAGGAAGACGTGTTTTACATTTAAAGCCCTTTTGTGCTTTGTAGTTGGGGCAAATTATTTTTTGTCTTTTCAGTAGGGTTAGAGCTGTTTCCTTTTCTGGACAGCCCTGTCTTGTCTTGTCTTGTCCTTTCATTTAATTTTACTTTTGAATCCTCTTTAGGCACCGACATTTGAAAGTAAATTAAAATACAATTATTATATGTAAATTTGCCACAACAAATACTGTAGTGTCATTTCAAAATTCTGTTGTTATATGTCACACAGACTCACATGGCCAGAATAAACTCTAATCCCAGCGTAGAGCGGCTCAGTGAATGTGGTTTCAAATGTGTGTAGGTGGGTCGGTTTTTGTTCATAATACGAGACGGCGTAGAAGGACAAAGTGCCGGAGTCCCAGTCCAGATACACTCCTATTCTGGTGGAGGGACAGGAAGGATAAGGTAGGACTGTTTCCTGATTATTGTGTCTGACAGTGTAACTGTCATTGACATGCTGCAGACTCCAGGACTGAGTATTGTTTCCAAACAGACAGTCAGTATCGAGTCCTTTCTTCCTGATTCCTCTGTATGATACTGATATAACACCTCCCCACTCCCAGCTATACTCAGCCTCCCAGTAACAGCGTCCAGTCAGACCCTCCACACTCAGAGCCTGTAGATACCCATCAAATCTGTCTGGATGATCTGGATAACGCTGATCTTCTCTCACCCACTCCACCTTTCGGTTCCCCTCAGACAGAATGAGATTACTGTGAACTGTGTTTGGATCCAGAGTGAGATCAACAGCATCTGTGTACACACACACACACACACACAGGTTAGGGCAGACACAGAGTGTGTGTGAGTATGGTGTGTGTTTGTCTGTAAGGATCGAGTGTGTGTGTGTGTGTGTGTGTGTGATGTGTGTTTGAGGTAGGTGTGTGTGTTGTGTACGTACACTGCAGGAAATGTTGGCTGGTTTTTGGCTTTGAGGGTAAATTTATCTGAACTGCTGCAGCTGTGAAGAAAGATATAGAGTGAAAAGGGTACAAATGTGTCTATACCAGGGTTTAATAAACAAATAAATAAATGTATTATAAATACTAAATCAAAAAGTTTTGTGTGTGTTTTATAATAAATTTGATGACTACAAATTTCCTTGACATGTGAAATACTGAGAACTGTCAGGAATCAGAGTAACACTAGATAACATCATTTCATCATTTACACAGAAGTTATGACGTGCTCTGTCTGAATAAGTAAAGATTTTCATTATTCAGTTTCACAGCAGGAATTAGTTCTTACTCTGTTCTGAGATTTTGCCGAGTTCCTCTCTGCAGAGCTCCTCTAGTCTCTCTTTCAGATCAGAGACAGATTTCCTCACTGCATCAAATGAAAGATGTGGGTGGACATAGATGCTGGGAGACTCCTCAGATCCAGGAGAGATATAGAGAGATTGGAAATTCTACACAAAGAAAAAACACCATATAGAGAGAGTGATAAGAACATGCAAGAGTAATTCAGCTTTTCCCTTGATTAATTTTTTTGCAGTGATATCAGGTCCTACATGAATTGATGAAAGAACAATGCCTTGAACAATAGCTTCTTTCCTTGTTTTCTTTCGTTTATATTCAAAGGGACCATGTTGGAGGTTTTAATTCACGCTATCTGCCTTACCTTAAATGGTGCGTCAGATAATGCTCCCTGATATAACTGTGTGCCTCCCTCCCTTCTTTCCTCCATCCTTATCTACCCACCTACCTTCCTCTGATAAGTGCTGGTCTGTATTAACCCCATGGTGCCTGTGTTTGGTGTACTTATGTGTAGTTTGGGTTTTAGCTTTCATTCAGCTATTGTTTAATTTCAGTTTTCATGTGATACTACAATAACAAATGAAATTCAGTAAAGTCATTTTTACATCTTTTACTTGTATAATTATAATGCTGCTGATTTTGTGTGGCTGGGGTTTTGTGCGTATGTGGTGGAGTAACACTTGAAGAGCTTCATTCAGAGTGCCATTATTGTGAAGTACTGGCTCTTATAGTACATCCCTTAGTCAATCAAAATAGTGGTATAATTTAATTTAATCTTATTTACTTTTATTCGATTGTAGATTCCCTCTGATTAGAAAGCCTGCGTGTAGCTTTAAATTTATAGTTGAATCAGAGGTCTGTGTTCTTTCTCTAGCATGTAGTATACACTTACACGTTTATGCCCCCGGTATGAATATGAATCAAAAAGTCTTGTGGGTTTCACTGGTCAGTGTGACCAGGAACCTCCTACTTTGACAGGGCAGGGAAATTAAATATGACAAAATACCCTCCAGGTCTCTCTGTAGATCAGTGATTGTTACCTGGCAGAAAAGGATATCATCCTCTGTGAGTGAAAGCTTCTCCAGTTCAGTGTTTCTCCTTTTCAGAATAGGAATCTCATGCTCCAGTTTCTCCAGAAGTTCTTCGGCCACACTCAGTTCAGCCTCCTCCTGAGCTCTGATCATCTCCATTACCTCAGACCGCTTTTTCTCAATGGAGCAGATCAGTTCAGTAAAGATGCTCTCACTGTCCTCCAATGCTGTCTGAGCACAGTGCTGTCAGAAAACAGAACAAATTGAGGTCCACTGAACAACAATGAGAGCTGTTATCCATAAATGGAGGAAGCATGGAACAGTAGTAAACCCAGGAGTGGCCAGCCTACCAAGACTTCATTGAGAGCATTGAAGACTCATCCAGGAGGTCACAAAGAACCTAGATGAACATCTAAAGAACTATAGGCCTTACTCACCTCAGTTCAGGTCAATGTACATGATTTCACAATAAGAAAGATGCTGAGAACAAGGGCCTGCATGGGAGAGGTGCAAGACCACTGCTGACCAGAAGAACACAAAGGTTTGCTGACATTTGACAAATATACAGTGCCTCAAAGTAGTATTCAACCCCCTGCAGATTTTGCAGGTTTACACTTTTGGAGTTTAGCATCGTGAAATTTGGACTGTAGATGGGCCTGGACATGTGAAAAGCACTGCAGCAAAATAGAATGTTATTTCTCTGTTTATTCATTTTTAGTCAGTTTTTATTCAATCCCTCAAACCACCAGAATTCTGTTTGGTTCCCTCAAGTATTAAGAAGTAATTGAGGTATTAAGAACAATGAGCTTCACATGCTTGGATTAATTATCAGTTTTTATAAAAGCCTCTCCCCAAACAAGTGAACAGCACTCAGTCAACATGGGAAAGACTGAGGAGCATTCCAAGGCCATCAGAGACAAAATCGTGGAGGGCCACAAGGCTGTACAAAACCCTTTCCAAGAGTTGGGCCAACCTGTCTCCACCGTTGGGAGCATCATCTGTGGAAGGTTTATGGAACTACTGTTAACCTTCCACGGCCTGGACAGCCTTTCGACGTGTCCTCCTGTGCTGAGGCCAGGATCGTCCAAACGGTTAAGGCTGACCCAAGGACAACACGGAGGGAGCTCATGGAAGATCTCATGGCGATGGGGACATTGGTTTCAATAAATACTATAAGTAACGTACTCCACCGCACTGGTCTCTGTTCCAGACGAGCCCATAAGGTACCTTTTACTTTCAAAGCGTAATGTCAAGTCTCGTCTAAAGTTTGCTTATGATCACTTGGACTCTGAGGCAGACTGGTTCAAGGTTCTCTGGTCTGATGAGACCAAGATTGAGATCTTTGGTGCCAGCCACACCCGGGGTGTTTGGCGAGAGAATGGCACTGCATACGACCCCAAGAATACCATCCCTACAGTCAAGCATGGGGGTAGCAGCATTATGCTGTGGGGCTGCTTCTCAGCCAAGGGGCCTGGCCATCTAGTCCGCATCCACGGGAAGATGGATAGCACAGCCTACATGGGGATTTTGGCCAAAAACCTCCACTCCTCTATCAAAGATCTTACGATGGGTCGTCATTTCATCTTCCAACAGGACAACGACCCCAAGCACACGGCCAAGAAAACCAAGGCCTGGTCTAAGAGGGAAAAGATCAAGGTGTTGCAGTGGCCTAGTCAGTCTCCTGACCTTAACCCAATTGAAAACCTAGTAACCCTAATTTTTATGTTTAAAATGAATTATAATTTGAACAACTTTATATATATCTGTTAATTAATGCAACTCTTGTTCAAAGTTAGGCTCTAACTTATTTGCAACTTCTGCAGGGGCTTGAATACTACTTGGAGGCACTGTATAGATGACCCCCAATAGGGATGCTACACTTTGCGAAGTAGGTATGTCCAATATACTCAAATATAAATCACATTCCACTATAAGAACACCATAGCAACAGTGAAACATGGTGGTGGAAGTGTCGTGGTCTGAGGCTGCTTTGCTACTGCAGAACCTGGAAAATTTGGCATAATTGATGGAACCATGAATTCTGCTCTCTATCAGAAAATCCTGATGGAGAATGTCCACCTGTCAGTTTGTGACCTAAAGCTCAAGTACAGTTGGATTACGTAGCAGGACCGTTAGTCAAAGCACACAAGTAAGTACACATCTGGATGGCTCAGAAGAAACTAAATTAAGGTTTTGGAGTGGCCAAGTCTGCAGATTGTCACCATGTAGGATCTCCAGATGTCCAATACTGGTCTCCTCACTGTTTAACTGGAGCAGAGTCTGACTGAGCTGTGTTACTTACCTTCAGAGTTTTCACAGCCTTTTTCACATCCTGCAGATTCTTTTCTTTCTCCTTGAGTCTCTGCTGGTATTTCTCCTGGATCTCTTTTAGTTGGCTCTGGGGGAGATTTTAGTTTATTTAGTTATTTGTAAATTTTGATGTACGAGTAGGCCTGTGCATGAACATTGTTTTGAGGAATGGCGGGTTGCATACAAGTATCTATATAAGTAGCAACTGAAGGGTTAAAATTTACCTTGGGAGGGTGTGACCTGACATTTGTGCTGAGAGATGACAGTTGGCTGGTTAAATGTTGACTTGTTTAGTACTAACAATACGATAGGGGAAAGTTAATAAGGCCACCACATCCTCATCCACAACAGATTCACTTGTACCAGTCGACTCATTCTCATACCCCCTAAAATATATAATTACAGTTTAAATCCTATACCTAATCAATGCCTGTTACATATGATCAGTATTTGACAAGCATGAAGTCATTCTATACATTTTCATGCTCTTACCTGTTTTTCAGATCGTTCTGCTGCGACTGCAAATGCGTCATGGCCTTTGTGTTCATGCATCATACACAAATAACAGATGCAGCTGTGGTCAGCATGACCGTAGATCTTCAACCCTTCCAGTTGGGAGCAGATCTTCTCTTGTAGCTGTTTGGATGCTGTGACCAGCTTGTGCTTCTTAAAGGCAGGAGACTGATAGTGAGGTTTGAGGTGAGTTTCACAAAAAGAAACCAGACACACCAAACAGGACTTGATGGCTTTGAGTTTTCTCCCAGTACAGGAATCACACTCCACATCTCCAGGTCCAGCATAACATTGAGAAGGAGAAGCAGCTTGCTGTCTTGTCTTCTTTAGTTTCTCCACCACTTCAGCTATAATGTTGTTTCTGCGTAGAACAGGTCTCGGAGTGAAGGTCTCACTGCATTTGGGGCATCTGTAGACCCCACAATGATCCTCCTCATCCCAACAGCCATTAACACACACCATACAGACACTGTGTCCACAGGCAGTTGTTACTGGATCCTTCAGCAGATCCAGACAGACTGGACAGCTGTACTGGTCCTGAGCTACTGAGATACTGGCCTCTGCCATGTTCCTGCATGCACAGACTGAGAGAAAGCAGCACTCTCAGATCCTTGAACAATGTATTCACAGAGTGGGCGCGGCTATAGGTGGAAGGATTTGATTGGACATAACTCTCGAAGAATGTATGGCACAGTTAAAAGTCCAAAGTCTATAGACGTTCTTACTCAGAGCCATGCCATTCACAAAAAGACACACCCAAAGCCTACATATCACTTTTAGCTTGTCATGATGTTTAGTGGTATTGGAATCTCAGACCATTAACTGACCACAGCATGCCAAATATGTCAGGGCTCATGTCTGAGGTATGCAGGCTTCAACAAAAAGATGTATGTTTACCACCTAACCTGAATATATCTAGAGCTGTGTTTCTCAACCCTGGTGCTGGAGGCACCTCACCCTGGACATTTTTGTGGATTACCTGCTTTAACACACCCTGCAACTCTAAAAGGGCTTGTTAATGAGCGGTTAAGTTGAATCAGTTTTTTTGGGAGCAGGGAAAGCACTAACATGCAAGTACATGTGCAGAGCAGGGTGTCTCTAGGACCAGGGTTGAAAAATATTGATCTAGAGGAAATACTGCAGCTGCAGGCGTTGGACTTTGCATTTAACTGTAAACGCAGGGTATAAAGGATATCAGGATCAGATTTATTGGCCAAGTATGTTGACACACACGAGGAATTTGGTTTTGGCAGTTTGTGTCTCTCTAGTACTGTACCAATATACACATAACTAACTGACAGTCCACAATATACACAATGACTCCACACAAACACAGTACATAGACACTGTACAATATACAAACTGTGTATCTCAGCAGATCATTATATTTGGAGTTTGCATTTAACTAGTGAATGTAGGGTAGATACAGTGTACTGATACAGTGTACTGATACTGTGTAAGGATACTTGTGCTGTGATCAATCAACATTTAATACCATAAAGTGACGATGACTAAAATTACTGTGAGGGCTCGACATGAAATCTGATCCTGGAGATCTAATTCACTCCTCATCTAACACATATGATCCTGCTGTCATTGCCATTTAGGTTTCTGACTGGGTAGATAAGGCATTAGAAAAAGCTGCCAGCTGTACTGCAGTAATTGAGTTCATGAAAACTGGTTCAATTGACCATAGTTGCTTAGAACAACCTTGGTAGTGGACTTCCTAGTGCTCCCAAAACACCTGATCCAAATAATGAGCTCATTAACAGCTCACTATACAGTGGCAGGAAAGAACTAAATTTTAAGATTTTTTTTTGAGAAGTTAACACGTTTCAGCAGAACATGTGAATTTTGAGATGATGTAGTGTGTAGAATTCAACGGGGTTTGTCATCCCAGTTCAGCTTCTCAGTGATCCATTTGCTATCAGGGATGTAATCCTCTCTCCAGATGTGTTACATTGTATTAAAGAAGTTTAAGTGGGTTCGTAGTAGGTGTAACGGAGCTCTCGTCCGTTCCATGTACAGAGTATTTATAATGGATCATGTGGGAACAAATACAAAGACAACCTCCATAGTTTTAAAGACTCTTTTTATTCATACCCACATGGCTGCAGCGGTGCCGGTCAAACACACCATTGTGGCACTTTTCTGGACTCTGAAAAACAAATACAAAGTGCAGTTATCTTGCACTATTCAGGGTGGCCAACTGATGGTGTAGATGATTACTGTATTTTTAAACATTATCTATGCATATTTATCTGAAATAACCGTGTTAATGTGTGTTTAAAAGGAGTTTGACTTACCTGTTTGTTCCAGCATGCCGGCAGCCTGCTGCAAGTCAAAGGACCTGAGCCCAGGGGTTTGATGGGATATGTAGTCTGGAGGTTGCACTACATTTGGGTTATTCCATTTCCCATGCTAAGCGGGGGGGCACATTTTATGGTTCCTTTTGGCATGTTAAGGTTCCAGCATGAATGTTTTAATATTAAATGCTTTATATGTTTACTAGAATTTCGATGACATAATAAAATGGTTTAATTGAGTTAAAATATAAAGTTATAGTTAGAACTTGCAAATTTTAAACTTGCCTGTAAACTTATCTGTAGTTGGTTTAATCCAATAGCCTAATGGGTATTTAAATAGCAGAACTTGGCCATTTGAGAGGGGGCTGGCTTGGGGGTGCGGATCTGGTTTCAAAGTGCATGTTGGATAGATGTTTGTATCCATATGTTTAGTTCGTTGGACTTGTTTTGTTTTTTTCTCCTTTTCTTATGGTTTTGGTGAGTTTTTTTTCCAGTTTGATTATTTTTGGGGTTTTGGTGACACAGCACTTTGCACCTTGGACAAAATAAACCACCTTGCATTGGAACTTCCAGTTTTCTTCATGTTTTCTTCAATCTCTGCTCAGCTATCCTGTAACAGTAGGTTTGTAGGACCCTTGTTGGGTCAGTATGCTCAGTGTTGGATCTTTTCTGTAGAACATATGTATCATGCCTGTATGGAGAAAGGGTAAGGAAACTGATGTTCAGAAAGTAAAATAATGTGTACACTAACAGTCTAATCTTTACATCACTCAATTTAACTGTTCACTTTGTAAAAAAATGTGTACTGGCAAAACTCAAAGGGCTATTCCACTGACTCTTTCAGATTTCTGCATAATTAAGTGGTTATGTCATTGAGTCATTGAGAGGGGTTTGATGGAAAATATAGGTGCAGGTGTGCTATCCTAGCAGAAAAGCACCCTGGACAGGTACAATAAACAAATGAGTTGGCAAGTTTGTCCCCAATGAGTAACTTCTCATGGAAATTTGAATAGCAACCTCATTGACTGTAATGTGCAAAACACTTGTGAAATCATCGGAATTTCTCTTTAAGTCTCTTAACAGTTTATAAAATTAGTTTGATTACATGTACATTTACAAGTAGATTATCAGACCTAATGGAAATGTATAACTGCGTGTCATCAGCGTAGCTATGAAAGTTAAAATCATGTTTCCTGATGACATCACCCAGAGGGCACATGTACAAAGACGACAGCAGAGGCCCTAAAACTGACCCCTGTGGTTCTCCACAAGAAATATATATTTTTTGATAAATGATTTCCCTGTGAAACCAGGAAATATGATCTAATCCAGTCTAAAACTGAGCCTGAGGGCCGACCCAGTGTTAAAGTCAGTGGATTAAAATCTTTTGATGAACTAAACCTGAGATCATTCACCAACCAATGTCTCAGTACTAATGTTAGAACCAAATCCTGACTGAAACTTCACATAACTTGTTGGATATGAGAAACACTTTAATCTTTTTCTAAGACTTCACTTAAGAAAGGAAGGTTTAAAATTGGTCTGAAATAATTTAGCATGGTTGGATCCATGTTACTCTACTTTAGTAGAGGCTTCACCAAGGCAACCTTAACTGCATCTGGCAGACAGGTTCTCACCTGTAGACAGAGAACTGTTTACAGTAGTTAAGACATCATTCCGAACACAGTCAGATACCATCTTAAGGAATAAGATAGGAACAGGATTAAGATCACATGTGGATGTGACATTGATAACCAATAACAGAAAAAGCTGTCATTAATGATGTAGGTGGCTTATCAGGACGGTTATGGAAGATGCTCCAGCTTTCCAGGTCTTGTTGATGCTGTTTTATTTAAAAATGACTTGCAAACTCCCCCAAGATGTGATAACAGAAACCCCACAAGACCCCACAAGACCTACAAGACGTGTTAGGATTAATAAATTGGTTTATTATGGAAAAAAAATACTTGGGTATGAGTCAAGAGTCAAGAGGCTTTTATTGTCATTCCATCCATGTACAAGTACACAGTGGAGTGAAATTACGTTCCTCCAGGAAGAAGGTACAACATGGAACAAAAGACTATGATCCTTGTGTTTATTAATTACACTAGAGAGGAATGACTGTCTGGATATTTTCATAGTGTTATTAGTATTATTGTAGGTGGAGATCGTCAAAGCAGATGTTAATCACTGGCAAAAAGTGCAATTGCATTGGGTGTACCAAAGGTCATGGTGTGAAGGAAGTAGCTGAATTTGCAGGTTTATGGAATACGGGTCTACCAGCAGTGGCAAAAATCCCAGTCTACAGGAAATGTTCCCCAGTATTGTGCCAGGGAAGGTATCCACCAAATCTGTACCAACTGCGCAATTCCTTGTTGCAAGAGTGACTTAACATTGATGTGGCCTACATCCAGAAACTATTATTTGGACAGTTAATGCCAAATCGAATTGCAGCTGTCATTCGTGCTTGTGGAGGTATTACATGCCATTAGTCACATTTTTTTGTCCAGCTTACATCTACATATATTGCTGTCATAGAAGTCAGTGATGTTACTGACCAAATATCAGATGACTGCATCACTTAGATTAGAGCAAGTTGTCTTTATTGTCCCAAAGGGGCATTTTGGTTTGCAGACAACGGTTAAACCAACCTCACACATACATAAGAACAAATAAGTATATATAGCATTTACATAGGCAATAGGTGTCCTCATACTGGCATACAAAAGAATAGAGAAAACACTGAGTCCTTCAGAATAAAGAGGGTGATGGATATTCGCCAAAATGCCCTTCGCCCTCTTCTTGGCTCTAACTTAATAAAGATGACCAAGATCATTCAGGCTTAAGCAAATGGTCTTTAACACACCCTAGGCTATTGTTGTTCACTATATTGACACTTTCAAACCAACAGATCATTGCAAAGCTTAAAAATCACTCAATAAAAAGTTTTCAAAAGCAATCTGTTAATGCTAAAATCCTTCAACTTCCTTAAAAAAAGCCTCTGATTGGCCTTGTTGTAAAGTGTTGACATCAAAAGGTATTTTAGTATCCAAAGTGGTGCCCAAGTACTTGTACCATCCTACCATCCTCCTTATTTCGTAGAGGTATAGTAATGCTATTAGCCCTGGCTACCCATGAGCTTCTTTAAAGTACTATGCATTTCCATTAATTTGTTCATTCCACAAACCATTGATCTAATATACAGAGACAGAGGCACTATTTGGATAGGACTAGTTTTACATGGGAGGTGGGATAAGGGTAGGTGTGTGCTCGCATGTCAGTAAAAATTCCTTCAGTAAAACTAGTCATGAACCTCAGCTTATAATAATCCTGTGGGAATCGACATGTGTGTAAATATTCCATCATATCCTGTGAAAAAGAGTTTTTCATAGTTTTTCTGAAGTATGGAAGCGCTCGATGTACAACGTACAACATTGTTAATCTGGTAGACAAGCCATAGGCCTCCTCAGAGGCGCCATACTTCTGGCAGCTTTAGGTAAGTCATTATGTAGCAGAGCCTACAGCCTACACATGTGTTAAGACCATGTACTTTACGTGTACTATGTCAGTGGTCAGGGGACACTGTTGGCTGGATTGTTGTGGTTGGTGGACTATTCTCAGTCCAGCAGTGACACTGAGGTGTTTAAAACTCCAGCAGAACTGATACTCTCTGATACTCTCTGTGCAGCCCACATAAACACTGTACTCCACCACGTATTGTGCATGTTTTTGGAGGTCCTGTAATAAAATTACATTACTCCGTATCCCCCACATCTAAAACTAACCCCATCTGAATAGACAGACACGATTAAACGTGTCTGAAATTGACTGTTCCACAGTCTCTGCTTAGCAACTACTAAACCATGATCATTCTTCAGCTTTAGGTGGGAATGAAGAACAGTTGTTTTTGGGAAGAAGATTTTAAGGGTCTTGGAGTACTTTATGTACAAAGCATATCTGTGCTCTAAATATAGGTAGCAAATATAAATAAAAAGAGGGATAGAGGATGGATGTAATGAGAGACAGAGGATGAATTACTTTTTTTAGATCTTGCATAAACTCGTAAGATCTTGCATGTGATTTTTTAAAATTAGATAATTGCATGGAATTATTTCATTTTGATTTTTGAAGTTAAATGTGCTGATCTAATTAACTGAATTTGGGTTTGAATTTTTTCCAATTCTTTAGCAGATTTAAAGTGATCATTACATTTTTAAACTCTCTTGTTTTTCTTCCAGGATTTAGGAGGTTATTACATCCTACACAAACGCACTGATGAGTTAGAATAAACAGTAATTCCAGCATAGAGCGGTTTAGTGAATGTGGCATAGAGTGTGTGTAGGTGGGTCATTGTGTGTGTGTGTCTGGTGAGATCGTGTAGAATGACAGAGTACTGGACTCCCAGTCCAAATACACTCCTACTCTGTTAGATTGGGAGGGGAAGTCAGGTAGGTCAGTTTTATCGTGATCATACCAGACAGTATATCTGAACTTTGAGTACTCCAGACTCCAAGAGCCATTATTGAACGCAATCAGACGATCACTGTATCCGGTTGTCCTTTGCCCTCTGTATGTTACTGATATACCAGCTCTCTCTTTGCTCAACTCATCCTCCATCTTTCTGTTCCAATAATCCACCCTCTCTCTGCTCCAACAAACCTCTCTCTCTTAACCAATGATCTTCTCTCTCTCTGCTCCACTCAACCTCCCAGTAACAGCGTCCAGTCAGAGTCTCCACACTCAGAACCTGATAACAGCGCTCATGGGTATCAAATTCATCTGAAATATCTGGATACCGCAGATCTATCCTATGCTCCACCTTTCTGTTACTCTCAGACAGAACAAGTCCACGGTCTGCTGTGCTTGGGTTCAGAGTGAGATCAGCAGCATCTGTACACACAAACACACACAGACACACATGATACAGAGAAAGACAGAGAGATTAGAGAAGACAAGAGACACAGAATGTGTGTGTATATGTGTGCACATGTGTATCCTACATTTCCTCAGTCCTGGCTTTATCCTGATTTCTCCTCCATGATCCATCCTGAAGAACACACACACACACACACACGAAAGTCAGTAGTGATAATCAGTAGTAGTATGTCAGTACACACACACACACACACACACACTCGTCTCATCCCAGTTACTGCAACTACATCCCTGCAGGTGAAGAAGACCAAACCAAACAGACCAGAATGACCACAAAACATAAAACTATAAAGACAGAAACTTTGGACATGCCTTCTAAATATTGAATTTAAGTGTTTAACTCCGTGTCATTGCTAAAAATGTACAAAATCAAGCATCTAGCCATGTAGTCTCACTGAGCTCACTGAATTTGAGCATGGCACTGTAACAGGACGCCACCATTGCAACAAGTCAGTATGTGAAATCTCTTCACTCTTTCTTTCCCCTAATCAACTCTGAGTGGAATTATTGAAAAGTAGAAGCATTTAGGAACCACAGCAACTCACACCACATCAAACCACAAACCACAGTTACAGAGTCACTACGTCACCTAGTGTTGAGGCACATAGTGCATAATAGCACTAATA
>JAVGWN010000879.1:0-13317 GCA_034552555.1 Semaprochilodus insignis
ACACAGGAAACTACAGGTGAAGCTCCTGCAGCTCAGATGCTTCTCCTGAGAAAATGAGGCTGGTAATCTCACGTGTGTCTCCTCTGCAGTAGACATAATAGAGACCTCAGGAAGGCCACACACTGTGCTCAGATATTAAGTGTTAGTTTATTCAGTACTTATATTTAAGCTGTGATTGTTGTCATGACGGCTGTGCGTGTGAGTCTGTTCTTCAGTTCATCCTGCAGCGTTATAGATGTTTGCTTACTGCCAGCCTTGTAGTCGTACTGACTGGGAATGGTGCAGTAACTGCTGTAATGTGATGTTCAGTTCAGCTCCATTGTCGTGCTTGCCAGTATGTGTACGTTGTTGAAATACATCATGCTGCCAAACGGAGCCCATATGCTCAGTACATTAGAGATACAGGGGTGTGGGTTAAACACAGTAATGAACTGTAGTAGGAACAGTGTACAGTGAAGTGTTCTAATTGTATAATACAGCACTGAACTGTACACTGAACAGGAGTTGGCTCCCAGAATTAGCTCCCATAGCTATACTGAAATCTCTCTCTCTCTCTCTCTCTCTCTCTCTCTCTCTCACTCAGGAAGTATTTAAACACTTACAAATCAAGCTAGATTTGTTGCACATCTGTGGGTGTGTGTGCGTTCCTGAGCACAGGAATTGAACTGAAAGGCCCTAAAGGCAATCACCCTAAACCCGTCAGATCAGATTGATTGATTACCGTACCTTTGCAGACGTTCAGTCATTCAAGAGAAAAAAGTAAAGCGCAGAATTCCTGAACGCTGCTTCAGACGCTCACATAAACACGGCTTCTGTCGTGCTCTGTAATCAGCTATCTGTGCCAGATAATGCTGCAGCCTGTGCGAGTTTTTCTGTTTTTATATTCATCAGCTGCACGTGGACGATCTTTTCCTGGACGCCGGGTTTACCCTGGACTTTACACGCTGAGGGGACCCAGCCAAAGCAGTAGCACATGTGGAAACACTTCAGCATCACCTTTAACAACCCTGCTGGCAGGGAGAGAGAGAGAGAGAGAGAAAGAGAGAGAGAGAGAGAGAGAGAGAGAGAGAGAGAGAAAAGGGAATGAGTGAGTGAACTGTGCCAAGAAACACACTCCTCTCAGCTGTTTCCCTCCCTCTCTACTGCCAATAGGCATACTGCTCTTTCTTTCTCTCTACACATCTGTGTGTTAGATCATGTGGTGGCGCTGTGCTGTGTAGCAGCTCTTTATGGGCCGTGGAAATGGCTGGAATGTTCTTGTAACAGCCATGGGACTGACCCTTCCTCAAAGACCCTGATTATGTATCACACACAAGGCACAGTGGAGACAGCTGTCCTATGTGGGTGTGTGTCTTTGGTATATATGTCTGTGAGTGTGTGTGTGTGTGTGTGTGCGCGTGCAAATTTAGATAATACTTTATATATTTTGAAGTGCCAGATCAATACAGGGTAGTTCCAAGTCAAGTCCTAGGCCAGTACAAGTGCAGTACCAAGTGTCACAAGTCAGTACAGGCCAATTTCAAACCAAGTCCCAAACAATTACAGGCCTAAGTTAGATCCCAATAAATTCAGGTCAGTCCAAAGAGAAGGCCTGAATTAATACAGACTAGTCCCAAGTTACATCCCAAATCAGTATAAGCTAGTCCCAAGTCAAGTCGTAGGCCATTGCAAGCCAGTTGCAAGTCAAATTCCATATCAATACAAGCTTATACCAAGCCAAGTCCCAAATCATGGCAACCTAGTTCCAAGTGTCCCGACTCTATGCGGACTAATCCGAAGTCACGAGCCAAAATAATACAGGCCAGTATCAAGTGTCCCAAATCAGTACAGGCTGTCCCAATTCAATATGGCTAGCCCCAAGTCATGTCCTAGATCAATATAGTCTTGTACTGAATCCATACAGACTAGTTCTAAGTTGGGTCCCAAATCAGTATAGGCTAGTACCATATAATGTCCTAAATCTATACAAGCTAAATCTATACACTACAAATCATATTTGAGTGACAATTGCATTCTTCTAAACCTAGCATGCTAAAACACAGCGTTCTCTCACAGTCTTGATATGAAGCGCTAATATAACATCGGCATGTAACATTTGGAAGATGTTGGATTTTGGTTACTTGAAATCACAATAAGACCAACAAAACATCACGTATATGTGTTTTGTGGCAAACTGGCATTCGATGCCCTCACATTGAATTTTGGTCACCTGACATAACAACCTACTTTCAAGCAGATATCAATGTCTATTGCTGAGTGGCAAGCTGGGATCCTACAGACTTCAGCACTGACCTTAATGAACCCCTGTCAGATCCCTCTGAATACTGCCTTCATAAATCTTTAATAAGCTGAATGAGTGAATGCTGAATGAGTCGTTGGAGTGTCTTTGCTGAATGTCCTGAAGCCTACAGGAAGGTAGATCTCCAGAAGGTGCGGTAGAGGGTGACCACTGCTTTACATTATGTCAGGTTCTTCTTCACGCATCTTATTTACAGAAATTGTTCTCTACAGAACCGTCCATTTAGAGGAAAATTGGTTCCTCTATGGCAGAGGTGCCCAGTCTTGGTCCTGGAGATCTACCACCTTGAAAAGCCCAGATTCAACACACCTGGCTGTGATATTTAGTTACCCCTAGAGGCCTGCATTAGCTTGGTCTCACAGGCTAGATGTGGGCTTGAGCTAAACTCTACGAGGTCAAAGATCTCCAGTATCAGGATTGAGCACCCCTGCTCAATGGCAGGGGTTCGTAAATGTTTCCGCTCCAAAGCCCACCTGATAACAACTACAAGGTCTAGCAGGTCACCAGAAAACTAAAATCAACTTTTACAAATATAATTTCTCCAAGAAATTTGATTAAAGAACAATTATAATATGTCCAAATTCAAACAAAGGAGCTGTGAAAGCACCCCAAGAAATGTCTCCATCAGGGGCTAGCCAGCGGCTACGTTGTCTCAAAATGAAGATGATTATTAGCCTGCTACTGCAACAGTATTATTTGTCCATGTGTACGTTTATATACACATATTTATATTTGTATATTCAATACATATGACGTTTCTGGCCCAGTACCAGCTACTGCCTCCACCTTACATGGCCCACTGGTGGTCTGCGGCCCACAGGTTGAGAAACCGTGCTCTATGGCATTCACTCTAATTCCAAAGAAGTTGCCAGCCGAGGATGTTTTCTATTGAGGACCAAATTCCCTCACATACACTAAATGGTCCTGAGGACATTTGGTTCCCACAAGGGGCAAAAACAAACATGTTTGCGTGTGTTTGATAGTATACAGCAGTATACAGATAGGCTGGCAGTGTGTGTGTGTGTGTGTGTGTGTGTGTGTGTGTGTGTGTGTGATCAGAGCCGGCGGTTCTACGGAACATCTCAGAGACAAACATTCGCTGAACCGTGAAAACAATTCAGCTCTCGTAACGTCACTCACACACACACACTGATTCACTGACAAGAGGTTATCTATAGAGTGTAACAGTAAACACACACACACACTTAGAAATACAAACAAGAGCAGGAATGTAAGAGAGAGCACAGTGATGAAACACCTGATGTGCAAGAGGACAGTTGCCCAAAGGATCCTGCTTGCAGACCCAAAGCGAAAGATAAAACCCTGAGTCAATGAGAGACATGAGTTCGTTTATTCATTCCAGTGTGTGTTTTCTTCTCTTGCACTTTAATGTATTTCTCAGACACACATTCTGAACGGATGACGCCGTGTGCTGCTCATGTGTCATATGGAGCCGGAGCTTTAGTTCCGCTTGTGTGCATGCGTGTGTAGTGCGATATATGCACCCGCACTCATGCAGGGGCTTTCCCATGTTTTATGGGACACACTTTATAGGAAAATCATACATTCTTTCTCCTTCTAGCACACAAACACACATGCTTATACTTAAGAATTCATTCTCATTCATGGCCAAGGTACAATAAGAAACATTCGCTGGCCACTTGATTAGAAACACTTGCCTGTTATGTACACTCACTGGCCACTATATTAAAACATCTACATTATAGGGACACTCATTGGCCTGTTTGTTAGAAACACCCAGCTTTTACACACCTACATGTGAACAACCCTCTGAGAGAGCTCAAACCTGGCTCTAGATCAGCACAAGAGTTATGAGTTGGGAGCTTCATGAAATAGATTTCCATGACCAAACAACTGGCTACAAGTCGAAGATCACTATGCGCAATGCCAAGCATGGGCTGGAGTGGTGTAAAGCAATGCTGGACTCTGGAACAGTGGAAACACCACCCTTGTACTTCCACTCACTGGACACTTTATTAGAAACACCGCCCTTGTACTTCCACTCATTGGCCACTTTATTAGAAACACCGCCCTTGTACTTCCACTCATTGGCCACTTTATTAGAAACACCACCCTTGTACTTCCACTCACTGGACACTTAATTAGTAACACCACCCTTGTACTTCCACACACTGGACACTTTATTAGAAACACTGCCCTTGTACTTCCACTCACTGGACACTTAATTAGTAACACCACCCTTGTACTTCCACACACTGGACACTTTATTAGAAACACTGCCCTTGTACTTCCACTCATTGGACACGTTATTAGAAACACCACCCTTGTACTTCCACTCATTGGCCACTTTATTAGAAACACCACCCTTGTACTTTCACTCACTTGACACTTTATTAGAAACACCACCCTTGTACTTCCACTCATTGGACACTTTATTAGAAACACCACCCTTGTACTTTCACTCATTGGACACTTTATTAGAAACACCACCCTTGTACTTTCACTCATTGGCCACATTATTTTGCCTATATAGTGCATCTTGTACAACCATTCACTGTCCAGTATATTACAAACACCTACCATGTACTTCCTGTCACTGGCCACTTTATAGGAAACACCTACTTTGTGCTTCCACCTACTGGCCAGTTTATTAGAAACACTTAATTCGTACTTCCACTCACTGGCCACTTTATTAGAAACACCACCCTTGTACCTCCACTTACTGACGACTTTATTAGAAACACCTAACTTCAACTTCCACTCACTGGCCTTTTTATCAGAAACATGCCACTTGCAGGCGATAGTATGTAGTAAGTACAGTGAACTGGCTGCTTTGAAGCTAATGTAAAAGTTATACAGTTTTGAGAGTGAGGAACGGAAACCGCTGCTTTGAGTTTATTTGAGTTTGAAGGGTTAACGGACACTATTTCACACCCGCCCTCTTCTATTTGAGAAGATGTGAATTTGTGTTACTACAACATTATTATCAGATAGCACATTCATAGAAGAGGTGATGCTAGACTTCAGAGTTCCTGCCCGAGCAGGTTTGTCTGGTCTAACGGCCGGTTTGGCGGTTATGGAGTCATGTTTTCAACAGCTGATAACATTTCAAGCACCAAAGATCAGATCCTGGGAAATTTTCCCACCTTCCAGACATGTGTCCCAGGCTCGTGCAGATCACAGCGTGGAAGTGGAGTTGAACTTGCTTATGAAACACCTCTTCCCCCAAACACATGTACACATGCCCACATACGATCACTTCAAAAGTTTGAAGTCATTTTGTTTTATTAATATTGAACTAATTTGGGTGCAAATAAATTATATGTATAGAATGTAAATGTAGGTTCTTTATAATATATATATATATATATATATATATATATATACAATCGATAAAATTGATAAATTAATCAATTAAATGTGAATAATGGTTTTGGGTTTGGAAGTTCATTCTGTGCTATCAACAGACTGTGACTGAGGGAGAACTGGAGCAATCAGTCGCTTCTCCCTGGAGTCAGAAGGCCAGACCACCCTTTATAACTGTGGTAGGGCTCATAGAGGACTGAGGGACATGGAGGAGATGGGGTGGTAGTGGGGAACGGAAGTAGGGATGCAAATGTATAGGGGATTAGAGTGGAAGGAGGAAGGGTTTCAAGCATGGTCCTCCTCCCAAACTCAATGTACTTAATTTCAAGACCAAAATATCCTCATAAATAGATACTTGAACTTTTACTGCTTGGTAGCACTTCATTTTGGCAGTTCATGTTGTGGATGTACACTTGCCTTTACCCAAATACACTGTGTATTAAATGCAACTGAATTTTATGTGTAATAGATTCAGCCAAAGCACACCATGCATTCAACCTGTCTTTTAACAGTGCTGCTGTTCATTTACATAGAAAGAATAGACATTCACCAAAACAATCTCTGTTATTAGTAAGACATTTGTGTTTATTGTAATGTTTAATATTTATTATGATGATTATTATGGTAAATACTGTATGTTGATATAATTAGCTGAACTAGTGAAAGTGCTGAATTACAGAACAAGGCAGGATTTATATAAAAACTGAAAGACTGTAAATTTACAGATTGTGATGTGCTGTAATGTGCTGAAGTAGTGGGATCGCTTTATGGGTAGTGTCGGGTGAATGGTCTAGGGACCTGGAAGAGGTTGTTCTTTTCCCCATCACCTTTATTTACGCACCAACATTTACAGCTGTTTACATATTTACAAGTGTGCACACTCAAGTGAGTGACCGGAGAACATAGGTCTATGACTGTGAAGTCATACACATCATTGATAATCATTACACTCAGTCGCTGCTGAGCTGAAAGACTCCCCTGTACTCCCAGTAATCCTGCCTGTATTTGGGTGGCTTCTCCCCTAGAATAAACCATTGCTGGCCTGAGATAGTACAAGAGTTCTGAATATTTAACAATATTTCAATCACGATGATGTCAATACCAATTATTTATAATAATTATATTGTACACTTATTGACATTCATTTCCTCACTTACAAGTTTTTCATTCCCCTCCTCTTCTACAGAGGGTGGACTCACCAAGGTAAGTAAAACCCAGGTGACCCCCTCAGTTCTCTTTTACCCCTTTAATAACAAAGATGTTCAGTCCACAGGTAAGTACAGGTATGTATATACAACCAATAATTACTTTGTGATGTGTAATGGGGACCTTACATCATCACACAGATTTTTACCATCACTGAGAAAACATACTACTGACAGACCTTTCATCAGGCCCCCTAGTGGCCATTGTGATGGCCAAAACTGATTTGGCTATTTTGAATTAATATTATAAACGAAATATTTTGTTTCTTGGTGTAGTACAGGCCCTTTTATTCTCCAAGCGATGTAAGTTCCGTGCATCCTTTATGTTGCTATAAGGGGTCAAAAGTTTCTGACAACAACAAACATGGTGCCCAGGCAAAGTAACATTTCAGTGTTTCAAGTTTCTAACCAAGTCTCTGTTGTGACCATACATGGCTAGAGCGCTTTTGTACATTGAACCAGCAATAGACAGATAAAGGCATTAGGACCTAACACAAATAAGAGCTTTTAAGCTGTTTAATTTGAACTCAACCTCAATAAAATGCTGTGCTATTATACTGAGTACCACACTGGAAGAATCAAACTGCGGATGGCACCAAAGAAAAGAACAAAACTAAACATAACCACTAACTAAAGGCACTTACCTAAACTACAGGATTAAACAAAAAGCTAACTACTCTGCACTTCCCTGGCCAATAACCAAACTACACAGGGTGGTGCCTGCCCTCTGACCTAGGGAACTAGACAGGATGGACTCTGACATGGTGCAAATGTACCGGAGCACCCTTCTTACCTGTTTGAAACCCCAGGTGGTACAAAACAAATAATCCTTCGTAAAACCAAGTTTAAAGTATGCAGGTAAAACACCAAACACACTCCTAATACACCATAGAGTAATATACAAACTAAAACACAGCACATATAATAGCAGCCCTCTCTCTTCGGCCATCTTGAAAGACTCCCTTTAAAGCTTAGGCTCCTTCCCACAGTCACACCAACCAGGACTCACACCAAACAGGCACACGTAACAGTCGCAAAATCTCTTCTCAAAAACCTCCACCATTCAAGGTCAAAGAGGAAATAAAGGATTTAGATGTAAGGTAGATGAGTGATTTGATGTGCAATGAAATAACGAGAACCTGAGTGTCAATTGTTCACAGTACGCAGTACTATGCACACTGGGCTCCACTAGGTCATAGAACTGTATACACTGCACTTTAACTAACCTGTATAATTGAACTTCTGAGCTGGTTTTTATTTACCTATATGCTGCACATCTGTACTGTAAGCTGTTTAGCTGGTCACCTGAACATTGAGCTGCTATTCTTCTACCTGCACTGTACACTATCACATATACATCTACTGTTTACAACCACATACTTAACTGCACACTTTGCTACCTCAACACACTGTACTCTCCTACATGTACACTTACTCTAAACTGTTTTTGCCTCCTGCATACGGTAACTGCACCTCAGTTATAGTATTCACCATTCTGACATACAGGTACTGCTCTTACACACTTTGCACATGTCTTACTGTTACTGTTTATGCACATTGTCTATTTGTCTTTGCACTATATATATATATTTTTTTTTTTTTTTTTTTTTTATCACTGCACTGGAGAAGGAGCCTGACTGTGTTTTGTTATACTGTATAACCCTGTATTAGTATAATGACAAAGCTGAATTGAACTGAATATAGGATTTAGATGTAAGGTACATGAGTGGTTTGATGTGAAACGAAATAAATGAGATCCTGAGTCTGAATTGTTCACAGTGGTGGTAATAAGAATCAGGCATCTACAGAGTGTAAGTGTCTTTGAAAGCTGCTTGAAAAGGTTACGAATATGTGTCATGACACCTAAAATATATTAGTTTTTGAACACAATGTTATTTGTTATATATGTGCTTTTTAGAGAGCTGGTGTAGGGCCTTGTAGAGCTGAGCCACACCAACCACACTTCAATAAAAGCATGGTTTATGTTCACTGTCAAAAATGTCATCAGCTTCAACTCTTAAGTTCAACTTAAGTTAAGTTCAAAAGCTGCCTTAAAGTTTTAAGTTAAATCGAATTGCAATGGCTATTTACTTGGCTTGCTTTGAATTCATTTAGCAAGTTGTATTGACCATATACTGCATGTTGTTTCAGCTTGTCACTTCTCAATTATTGGCTTCAACTTACTTATTTAAGTTAAAGGAAGTATTGACAGATTGTTCCAAGCACAACTAGTCTTTTCATTGGCTCCTGGCAACATCTATTTGCATGTTGTTGTTGTTTCTCTTCTCCTTTGCTTTGAGTTACAATAGCTGAAGTGGGTCAGGGCTGAAAATGAACTGAATTGGGTGGAGGCAGATTTCTACAGTCCAACAACTCCCAAAGTTCGCTGTCGTTAGGTTAACATGCATTTACAGTCAACAGCACTGTGGTTTATTTGTTAACCTTGGAACAGAATAAAGATGTGCACAATGGAAGGTAGGCCAGGGGAGGAAACAACACAAAGAGGCTGAGTAAAACAATATGCAAATAGATGCTGCCAAGAGCCAATGGGAAGTAACAAGCTGTCAATACCTCCTTTAACTTACATACACTGTATTGCCAAAAGTCACCCATCCAAATCAATGAATTCAGGTGTTCCAGTCACTTCCATGGCCACAGGTGTATAAAACCAAGCACCTAGGCATGCAGACTGCTCCTACAGACATTAGTGGGTCGCTCTCAGGAGCTCAGTGAATTCCAGCGTGGTAGCATGATAGGATGCCACCTGTGCAACTAGTCCAGTTGTGAAATTTCCTCACTACTAAATATTCCACAGTCAACTGTCAGGTGGTATTATAACCTGTCAGGTGTCAGGTGGTATTATAACAAAGTGGAAGTGATTGGGAACGACAGCAACTTGTAAAACGACAGAGCGGGGTCAGCGGATGCTGAGGCACCTAGTGCACAGAGGTCACCAACTTTCTGCATAGTTAATCGCTACAGACTTCCAAACTTCATGTGGCCTTCAGGTTAGCTCAAGAACAGTGCGGAGAAAGCTTCATGGAATGGGTTTCCATGGCCGAGCAGCTGATGGTCATCCAAGCCTTACATCACCAAGTGCAATGCAAAGCGTCAAATGCAGTGGTGTAAAGCGCTACCATGGGACTCTAGAGCAGTGGAGACGTGTTCTCTGGAGTGATTAATCACGCTTCTCCGTCTGGCAACCCGATGGACGTGTCTGGGTTTGGCGGTTGCCAGGAGAACAGTACTTGTCTGACTGCAATGTGCCAAGTGTAAAGTTTGGTGGAGGGGGGGTTATGGTGTGGGGTTGTGTTTCAGGAGTTGGGCTAGATCCCATAGTTCCTGTGAAAGGAACTCTTAGTGCTTCAGCAGACCAAGAGATTTTGCACAATTTCATGTTCCCAACTTTGTGGGAACAGTTTGGGAATGGCCCCTTCCTGTTCCAACATGACTGCGCACCAGTGCACACAGCAAGGTCCATAAAGACATGGATGAGGGAGTTTGGGATGTATTAGAGTGGAGACTGCGAGCCAGGCCTTCTCGTCCAACATCAGTGTCTGACCTCACAAATGCACTTCTGGAAGAATGGTCAAAAATTCCCATAAACACATTCCTAAACCTTGTGGAAAGCCTTCCCAGAAGAGTTGAAGCTGTTATAGCTGCAGAGGGTGGGCCGACGTCATATTAAACCCTATGGTTAAGAATGGGATGTCACTCAAGTTCATATGCGTGTGAAGGCACACAAGCCAATACTTTTGGCAATATAGTGTAAGTAAATTGAAGCCAATAATTGAAACAAGTGACAAAAACTCACGTTAATAAGTCATCTGTACTTTAAACCTGCATTGCTAAACACTCACAGTGTGGAGCTCATTTGACTCCTTAAAATTTTCACTTCATTAATATCATTTAAAAACTCAAGTTCAAAAGCTGAGAACTCATAAAATCGAGATTCTGTCTAGTCACAGAACTTAAATTGATAAGTTAAGGTAAACGAAAAACGGAAGTTATCATGACTTACTGCTTAAATCATTTTTTACAGTGTAGATGAACTATGGGCGACTGCCTATGTGATTTTCACTGTCGAATTTATCATTTAACAATAAATAAGACTTTTGACCCCCTTGTTACATCATTAGTCACCTCAAATATGGTCTACTACTAATCCTCCGTTAAATGAAATGTCCCAGAAGTCGTGAAGGAAATGAAGTCCTCTCCCACCTGTCAGCAATGCCGGGTTTGATGTGGTGGAGCGGGTGGATGCTGTGGCCTTTGATTTATATAAAAGCAGGTCCTAGGTCAATGGTGGGGGGAGATTGGTGGGGTAGAATAAAACATGAATGTGTGGAATGTGTGGAGCAGGAAATGCTCTGACACACTGTGCTTGCACTAGACACGGATTTCCGTCCAGCAGGGGCCATTCCGTTAACCCTTCCTTTCACTCACCGTAGATTCTAAACTTTCCATTAATGCCATATTTGTGTTTGTAAGTAAAGCATATTGTGATATTGTGATTTCAGTATGTTATACAAAAGTAATTGTTGTGTATTACTGTCATGCTTTTTCGTATTTTTGCTGTGTTTTGTTGCTTTTATGTCAAAACAAGCAGAAAATGATGGCTTCATTAATTAAAATAAACCCATGCAATTAAATTAAAATAGCAGAACAAAAGGACATATTTCAAAATGGTAACTCATGAAAAGATACATATGCGCATCTTTCCCCCAGGGAATGAATGAAGTGTCCACGTTTATAGCTTATTTAAGCGATGAAATTTGACTTTACAGAGAACCAGTGGTGGATAAAGTACACAAACCATGTACTGGAGTTAAAGTAGAGATTCCCAAGGTAAAATATTCCTCCAGTCAGTAGAAGTTCCTCCCTTTAGACCTCCACTGTAGTAAAATGTACCTAAGTATGGAGAGTAACAGTAGCATGATTTATTATGGCTCTAATGTCTTATTATCATTTCTGGAACAAGACTCTTAATCAGCTCACTTTAAGTGAACAGACTCTAGTGTCATATATGTCAGCATATGGGGGATGTAAAGCTCAGCCGACAAAAAATTAGTTCCCTGTGACTGACACGTACCTAATAGCATGTAATCCCTCCATGAGCTCCAATAGCTGTGACTGGATTTGGCATGAACTGGACAAGTTTCTGCGTGTAGGCCACGTCAATGTTCTGACACTCTTGCATCAAAGAATTTTGCAGTTGGTCCAGATTTGGTGGATGCCTTCCCTGGCACAATTCCGAGGAGAATTCCCTGTAGACTGGGATTTTAGCTACTGCTGGTAGACCCGTATGACTGTACGCTTCCATACATCTGCAGATTCAGCTACTTCCTTCACACTATGGTCTTTGGCATGCCCAAATGCCATCACTCCTTTTAGCCAATCATTAACATCTGCTTTGGAGCCACTTTCCACACATGGAACGAGACATTCACTGCACTGTACCACCTCTTCTCAATCTATGGATCCCGTCACTCTCACACCCCGCAGGGATTTATATCCCCATCATCCTTGTGCAGCACCATCTGCAGGAGCCTGAAGTTACCTTGATTTTTTGTCCATTGAGCTTATTACTACACACAAGTCATTATATATAACTCACACAGGACACATGCATGACCATCACATTCTTACACCACATAAAACATATGCGACTGTGAAAAACGGCCCACCCTATGAAACCAGTCACCAAATCTGAGATGTAGAAGCAAACTCATTGTTGAAAGCGTATGTAAATATGTGTGTGTGTGTGTGTGTGTGCGTAAGCGCTCTCCGTTTCCTAACTCATTAAAGCGAGTAAGGGGTCCCCCGAGGAGAGGGCCAGCAGGATGCAAAGCATCCTCCACTACGGAGTGTGTTACTAATGTGTGTTACTATATTCGCATACCAGCCAGCGCCTTATTTTTTCCCTTTCACTTCTCCACAGGAAAGCCGGCAGAATGAGGCGGCGCTGGACATGAGAAACAAAGTGACAAAGCAAAGGTGTGCGTCGGCATGTGAGTGTGTGTGTGTTAAGAGGATGTTAGTTTAAAGCTGATATTCCCAATGAGCCTTTTTTGCCTCTGTAACAATGAGAGGAGTTTCTGCCTGCTTCCTTTGAGCTTTTATTGGAGACGCACTCACACACACACACACACCGAGCAGACACAAGTGTGACAGGAACAAATGGAAACGAGGAGCCACGTGCTGAAAGACAACATCCACGTCTCTGCAAAAGAAAGGCCGGATACGCTCTCAACGCTAATTGTGCATTAGACATACACACATACACACACACACACACACATGAGCAGAACATGTCACACATCAGATAGCAGCCTTCCTCTTTAATGAAGCTGCACTATGGACATTATTGCATACTGCTCCACTGCGGAAAGCTCATTACCAGCAGATTGTTTGATTAGTTCAAGATGATAGACCCCAACTGTGAGGAAAACATGTTAGCTTAGA
>JAVGWN010000880.1:0-13316 GCA_034552555.1 Semaprochilodus insignis
TAGAAAAGTGATTCAGGTTCTAGAACAGAGAGAAATGTTTACTGGACCTCAAAGAAACAGTTTGTGTCTATATGGTTTATGGTTATCTAAACCACCAGTGAACCTACACATGTCTTCTGAGTGTTGGAATATATATGAAATATATGTTGATGATGGGGAAAATCGGGAAAACCCGGAAATAATATGTTTTCTTTGGGGACTATTTTTTTTTTTGCCTCTCAGTGCCTGCAGCACCATGTATCCCTCCACCATGAATGGAGTTTAAGGCTGAAATCTTCTCCAGACTATCATAAACAGCGTCTCAGACATCAGGCAGCGTATTCAGAACCACCTCATGTAGGAACTTTCTGTAAGGGAGCTTTTAGAGGGGGACGTCTGGTTACCTTCACCACCACTGTGAGCAGTTTTGGCTGTTTCTCTGTAACAGAGTATTTTACACCAGATCACTCTGAACGACTTTTAACAGTTTAATTATGTATAATTTTGTAAATATATGATGGAGCTCCCCTGTAAACTCTGAGTTATGTGCCAATAAAGACTTGAGTATCAAGCAGCTCTCTGTCACAGTGAGCTACACTATCTGCTGACACAGCTCATATGATCACCTTAGAGATGCATTGACTAATAAAATGGACCACACATGAGGTCACCATCCCCAGTGCCAAACCCCCCCAGCACTGGACTGTGGGGCAGTGGAACTGCTTTATCTGGAGTAATGGAGCTCCATCCATCTAGAACTGATCATCCAGCATCAGTACCTGACCCCCACTAACCCTCAATCAAATCCTCACAGCAATGTTCAGCATCAGTACCTGACCTCACTAATACTCAATCAAATCCTCACAGCAATGTTCTGTTATCTACTGTATAGTCTTCCCAGTAGAGTAGAGGCTGTTGCTGCAGCACAAACTCCCCATTAATACCTTAATTACAGAAGAGACTCTGGTGCCTATGAATATGTAGTGTATTAGTTTTGGGGGAGGTTGAAGCTCTTTTAAATGGGTCAGTCAGCCTGAAAACGCCAGATTATCTGACATCATGGTCTTTTAGCTTGTTTACATCTCCCTGCAGATTATAACATCACTGCCATAACAAAACCTTGGACCTTAATTTCATAGGAGAGGAAAACATGCATATTATTAACTAGATTGTCTTTTATTAAAGGGGAATTCCACCAGTTTTTCAAAGTTGTACATTAAGGTGTAATCCGTCATTCAGAGCGTTTTGATGTGTAAGGCACAATAATCCCTGTACAAACTTGTATTATGTAGAAAATCTGAAAAACTGGTGGAATTCTCTTTTCGGACTGTTTCTTTCCTTCATGAAGTGTCACCTTGCGTGTTTAAGAACTTCAGGCTCCTGCAGATGGCGCTGCACGAGGATGATGGGGTTCATCCTTATAAATCCCTGCGGGGTGTGAGTGACGGGATCCATAGATCAGGAAGAGGTGCTACAGTGCAGGGAATGTCTCGTTCCATGTGTGGAAAATGGCTCCAGAGCAGATGTTAATGATTGGCTAAAAGGAGTGACTGCATTTGGGGGTGCCAAAGACCATAGTGTGAAGGAAGTAGCTGAATCTGCAGGTGTATGGAAGCGTACGGTCATGCGGGTCTATCAGCAGTGGCTAAAATCCCAGTCTACAGGGAATTCTCCTCGGAACTGTGCCAGGGAAGGCATCCACCAAATCTGGCCCAACTGACCAATTCTTTGATGTAAGAGTGTCTGAACATTGATGTGGCCTACATCCAGAAACTTGTCCAGTACATGCCAAACACAATCACAGCTGTTATTGGTGCTTGTGGAGGTGTTACATGGTGTTACGTACGTTTCAGTCACAGGGGGACTCGTTTTGTGTCCGGTGAGCTTAGATGCAGACGGCTGTATTAACACTAATGCCAAGAGAAAGAAGGGAATTCTTGAAGAAGTCCGAGAGCTCCTGGTCATTGATTGAATGCTCACGGTATATTCCTGCAGTCCTGAAAGTTCCTTCTGCCGGGAGCTCAGTTTTCACACCTGTCTCCCTCCAGGTGGACAAAAGCCCAGAGGGCCAGTTCACCCAGCTGATGGCCCTGCCGAGGACCCTCCAGCAGCAGATCACCCGGCTGGTGGATCCGCCTGGGAAGAATCGGGATGTGGAGGAGATTCTGCTGCAGGTGGCTCAGGACCCAGACTGTGGCTTTGTAGTGCAGCAAGGTAAAGTGTTCTTTCTCTTTAGGTCTAAAGAAGACTTACTCTGACTTCAGAAGAACAAGAAGACTTGAACTGACTCAGAGTCAGTTTCTCAGAACAACTTTTAACAGTTTAATTGTGTAGAATTTTGGAAATGTATAGTGGAGTTCCCCTGTAAACTCGGAACTGGCATTATTCATGAAATTGATATGCCAATTAGGGCTTGAGTATCAAGCAGGATGATGAAGCTCTCTGTCGCAGTGAGCTACACTATTCGCTGACACAGCTCATATTATCACCTTAGAGATGCATTGACTAATAAAATGAGCCACACATGAGGTCACCATCCCCAGTGCAAAACCTCCCAGCAGTGGACTGGGGGGGCAGTGGAACTGCGTTCTCTGGGGTAATGGAGCTCCATCCATCCAGAACGAATCATCCAGCATCAGTACCTGACCCCCACTAACCCTCAATCAAATCCTTACAGCAGTGTTCCAACATCAGGACCCTACTCTGGGGCACAGTACAAACAATCCATCCTCTGCAGCGCAGGTCCCACAGCGCAGGTCCTAAGAAGAACAGTAAACGGATAACTGCAGTGGTTCTATAGAGCTCTAAATAATCTAGCACTATCTTACATCACAGAACGTCTCTCTCTGTTTGTGTTCCAGCTTGTGATCTTAGATCTGCAGATACTGACCTTCTGCATAGACCTTCAGGAACCGTGGAGAAACTCTAAGAAGTTATTCTGCTTCTAAACTGTGGAGCTCAGTTCAGCTTCTATTAGACCGTCCAATTCACAGCTCACTTTTAATGCAATGTTTTTCCCCATTAAGAATGAATGGGGTGGAAAAGTACATTCCCATCTACTGTACTCCTGCTGAACCAACAGACACCGCTTCACGTATGCTGCCTCAGGGCAGACCCCCAAGTGGGTTAGTCCAACCTCACTCGTCTGTTTGTCTTTTGTCCCCCCATCCCTTGTTCCTCCCATAGAGTCTCATTCATTTTCACCCCCATTCAAACTCTACGGTTTCCTTTAACCTACAGCCACCAGACTACATGTACTCACTCAGGGCAGATTCCCAAACTCTAATCCACAGCCATACTGACCCACACTCCTCTATATGTCGTGTATATATCCCTCGTTCCTCCCATAGACCCCCATTCATTTTAGCAACACCTTAGCAACCCGGCCAGTAGCAAGTATCCGCTGCACAATCACTCTCCACTTTCCTCAGGAAAAGCACTTCTCTAGTTAGTAAATGTAATTGCAGTCATAAGATCAAAACTCCATGCTTTTGTCTTACGACAAACAGTATGAGCATTGCAGAGACTGTGTTGTGATTGAGGTGAAAAGTCTCCGAGTCGATTTCTTGTGAAGCCCAGCCTCCGTAGTGTACACTGCGATATGGAATCTCTAACAGTAACTAAAACAAACCAACTTTCACCTGAACTCAGGTGCAGGCGTTAACGTGACATAAATCAAAAGCCTTATTGAGTTGACTGTCAGTCGTGTCAAGGTTAATGGGCCCAGGGCTTCAGGAATCAGTCAGCTGTGTTTTCACCACCTCGGGGAGTCGAGGGCCTCATTGCTGAAGCCGTCAATAATCCTGGTTTATGCTGCTGCTGAAAGAATGCAAAACGATTTGCTGATTAGTGCCCGAACGTTAACGGTCAGAATACAGGTCTGTCTGCAGGTAGCTGGGAAAGAAAAGAGCAAACAATGAATGACTTTTTAACCAGATAAGCTTCTCAGTAATGAGTATTGCCTCGTCTCACCAAACCGGTTTGCCTAGATTTGGCCACATGGAGGTGTTTCTGACTACTCGCCCGACTTTCAGTTCTTGTTTAGAGCACTGTGGACGGCAAAGCCACCAGTATTTCAACAAGCTACACTGTATGGCCAAAAGTATGTGGACACTTGGAATCACACCTATATGAGTTGTTGGGCATCCCATTCCCAAACCATGGTCCATTACTATGGAGGCCTGGAGATCCTCTACACCATACTCCTGAATCCATATCTTTATGGAGCTGGCTTTGAGCACAGGGACACAGCTATGCAGGATCAGGAAAGGGCTCTTCCCTAAACTGCTGCCTCAAAGTTGGAAGCGTATAACTGTAGAATGTCTCTGTGTGCTGTAGCATTAACATCACCCTTCACCGGAACTAAAGGTCCGAGCCCAAACCCTGAACACAACCCCACCACTAAGACCATTGTTCCGGTATGTAGTGTTCTCCTGGATTCATTCACCAAACCCATTCTCATGCACAGTGCTTGTGCCTTAAACAGTACAAGCTCCAGTATTTAAGGTGGAATGGAACAGTCGGCTATAAAGTAGATTAAAGTTGTTCCTCACTATGAAACTCACAGCATGGCTGCTACTTACAGGCTGCTTTTGGGGTTGTGATGCTAATAACGGTGGAGCTGCTCCTCTCTTCAGTCTCTTCCGGGTCAGACGCTGAGCGGAGCTGCTCCATATTGTCCAAGAGTTTGGGAAACTGTCCGGAGTGAAATGTGCAGACTGCAGGATTAAAGTTGTTCTGGGATCCTGTTAATGATGTGGGAGCTGAAGTTCCTGTTCTCCAGATTGCTTTGCTAATTTTCCATTTGACCTTATATACTGCTGCAATTACATTCTGGTGTCTGTACAAGCTGCATCATTTAAGGTGGAACGGAACATTGGATTAAGAGGCTGGTGAATAGGAAGCAACTTCAGCCTGGTTTAAAGATGAACATCAACCATGTACCGCTGACAGTTGGGTTCCTTGGGAAGGGAATGAAAAGTGCCGGCATCTCCTTCCCAGCCTGGAACGCTGGATTTCTCCACATGGTCCACCATGTTGGTTGCTGTTGCTCTGTTGTGGTTGTATGTAAATGTTGGTGGTGTAAATATTAATGAGTTTGTTCCGTAACCGTTTAGGGTTTTGCAAACGGTCCGTTTTCCCGTCTTCTTTTGGAAATGCAGGATTTGTATATGAAGGAGGAACAGCAGTGTTTGAGGGTCACGGTATGTCAGGTCTGTGTACTGAACTGCAGTTTCCAGTCTGTTAACTCAGCAAATAGAAACTATGTATTACAAAAGCCATATTTATGTTCCCTGTAGAGGACATGCCATTTGACCAGCAGGGTTTTGTTGCAGATAACTATGTGATGATGATGTTTCTTTTCCTTTTACAGGTATCTACTCAATAGTGAAAAGCTCCAGCATAACACAGAGCGCTAAAGGAATCATCACAGCAGGTAACTGATAGTGCAGAGTTTCTCTGTTTTATGTCATATGTAACTTTCTCCTCTTGTTGATCAGTTCTACACTCATCAACACAATAGCTGCACAAATAGCTGCACCCAGAAGGAATCAACCGTCAGGAATGAAACTTGGTGGGTTGGTTTGACCTCATGAGACATGCAAATGATTCACGCTTGGCCTTATTGCTGTACCTGACTGACTCAACAGCCACAATTACAGACGTTCAGCGAGCAGTGATGTCCTCCATGAGTCATCCTGTTAGTTCAGCACCATTGGCAGACGGCTGCACCACGCAGGACTACACACACACAGGCCGTTACCACGACTGTCCTTAACACCACGTCACCGTCACCAAAGACTGCAATGGTGTCGTGCCAGACTGTCATGGAGTGACTCAGTGCGTTGGGTCATCTTCAGTGACGAGTCCCGCTTTAGTCTTGGTGGAGACGACCAGCGAGTCCATGTGTGGAGGCACCGTGGTCAGCACCAAGATGAACGGTTTGTTGTCATGCATCACACGTCCAGAAGGCCTGGTGTCACTCCACCTCCACCCCTACCGCACCATCTGCAGGAACTGTGTGAGGATATTTGAGCTGCATGGGATGGATTATCACAGGACACCATTAGGAACCTCTACAGCTCCATGCCGAGACGTCTGGCGTGTTGGGTTAACAAACACGGTGGCCCGATGCCATACTGAGAGACAGACTTCTGTATGTGTAGCTCAATAAATATTGATCATATCAGTCTAAATTTATCATCAGTTATTGATCCTGGTAATCTTTATCTTCCTTCCCAACACACCTGCAATCCCACACCTCCTTCTGGGAGCAGCTGTTCTTCTGATGACGATGAGTGTATATGTTCTAAAGTAGTGCAGCTGATGTTTTGACTCTTTCCATAGGACTCCTGAAAACTGTGTCATATAGTACGAAGAAGCTGCGGAAGATGTGGAAAGGCTGGAGGAGGAAGGCGACGTGACTTCCCATCTGTCTTTGTGCTCCAAATGAACTCTGTTGCACCGACTGACCATTACTCGTGTGTACACCCTGTCCTAATATCAGATCTGAGTATATAACACTTCAGATAACACTCCACAGTGTCCAGGTGAACTGATATTTGTTTATGGTTGTGTGTGATTTATACAGTATGTTGTATAAAGTCCATAATGTTCAGGCCTGAGCACAGATGTGTGCAGTCTTTGCTCACAGGTGACCTCAGTTCGTCTGTGGGGGATACGTGACGACGTCTTCAAAATTCGACTCAAAGTGACTGAAAGTGACTGCCGACATGCCGGAGGTGTCTGAACAGGTTCTGTAACATGAGTGTTGCCAAATGATGTAATGTTAAATAAACTACTAAACATACAAACAAATCTACCAGCATTTACTGGACGGATATCTGGTAACTCTACGTGGTACGAGTACAGCTGGACGAGGTGTCTAATGATTTCAATACAAAATTGGGAAGTAGTGTTGTTTACCATCAGCAGCTTGCACCACACTCATTTTCAGCAATACAGTTCTGTATGTATAGATGGAATTTGCTGCATAAATCTATTTATTTATCCATTATTCTTTTATTTATTATTTTTAATAATAATTATTATTATTATAATTATAATTATAATAATTACTTTGTCCGCCTGTTGGTACTATCATGTAAGAAGCGGTGTTTCTCTGCCATATAGAGCTGTTTAAGCACTTTCAGTTTAGAAAGTCTGCACTGTAAGGTGTTTTTAAACCTGTTTACGGAGCTATTAAACACCTCAGTGTCACTGCTGGACCATCCAAAACAGTGTCCAGTGGGCGGTGTCCTGTGACCACTGATGAAGGACCTGAGGATGAGGATGACCAACACTAAACTCTCTTCAGGGTCAAGTGCTGAACAGAGCTGCTCCATATTGTCCAAGAGTTTGGGAAACTGTCCAGAGTGAAATATGCAGGCTGTAGGATCCAAGTTGTCTGGAACGCTGGATTTTTCCACATAGTCCACCATTTTGGTTCTGTAGCTCCGGAATTGGCCCGTTTTCCCGTCCTCTTTTGGAAATGTGGGATTTATATTTGAAAGAGAGCCGCTATATATGTGTAAATAATAATAATAATAATTATTATTATTATAGCAGCCAGACAAATGCTTGTCTGAGTGCTCCAAACAAAGCCGGTGGTCTAATATCATACAAGAAATATTCCAGATGGAAAAAAGAGGATCTGTTTAAGCTGTTTTTAAACACCTCAGTGTCACTGCTGGACTGAGAATCGTCCAACAACCAAAACTATCCAACCAACAGCGTCCTGTGGGCAGCGTCCTGTGGGGCAGCGCCCTGTGGGCAGCATCCTGTGACCACTGATGAAGGACTAGAGGATGACCAACACTGCACTGTGCAGCAGCAGATGAGCTATCGTCTCTGACTGTACATCTACAAGGTGGAGCAGCAAGGTAGGAGTGTCTAATAGAGTGGACAGTGAGTGGACANCTACAGTCTGGGACTGTACAACTACAGAGTGTCCTATATGGTCAGTGGAGCTGATATAGTGGACAGTGTGTGTATTTGGCTCTGTCATTTTCCAAAAGACCAAATGGAATTTTCAGTACTACCTGTTGCTATAGGCCGTGACGTCACCCCCTCGAGCGTATTAGCATAATTTATGCTGATCTCATTTTATGGTCCTCGGCCAATCAGAGTCTTCCCCTCTCACCACCTGCTAGGAAGAATTCCATCATTCCAATCATTCTTCTTCCCTTCAGCTCGCCCAGCACAGCGCAGCGCAGCGTCCTCAGCGGAGTCCTGGAGCACTGTCGCCACTTTCCCTGGACCTAAACAACACCTCGTGGTCTTCTGATTTCATTTCCAGTTCATTCCATTTGTAACCTACGACCTTCCAAAGTGGCGCCCCGACGCGGTATGTAAGTTAGCTGTAGCTTTGCGGTGCTTGTTTCAGGAATATATGTTTTGTTTTAAGGTGTCCGGGTGTGAGGTCGGTTAACATGTGCCACAACTTGGTTAAAGTTGACCAATGATCAATCAAACTGGCTCAATTTCCATTTTTAAAGTGCCTTACAGAGCGGTTTGCCCGAAAAAGCACATATTGGTCACTTCCTGAAGATGCATGCTTTAATAACTAAGCTGGTCTTCTCAGTCGAATTCACCGTTCCACCTTAAATAGTATGGGCAGTTGTATTCTGGCGCCTGAATGGCCAGTTCCACCTTAAATGGTCTGCGGACACTCATGGAATAACGCTCATGGCATGTCCTAACTCCTCGTTCCACCTTAAATGGTCCTGGAGTTACGTTTTGACCCCCTCCAGCAGACACTCCTGGAGTAACGCTCATGGTCTATTCGAACTCCCCGTGCCACCTTAAATGATCCAGGAGTTGTATTCTGGCAGCAGAATTCCATATTCCACCTTAACGGCGCTGGAGTTGCGTTGTGTCCCTTCTGCGTTCTGACACTTCTGGAGTAATGCGTATGGTCCATCCGAATTCGCCGTTCCACCTTAAGTGGTGCAGCAGTTATATTCTGGCGCAGGATTCCATGTTCCACCTTAAATGGTGCTGGAGTTGCGTTCTGACACCCTCAAGCAGACACTACTGGAGTAACGCTCTTGGTCTATCTGAACTTAGCGTTCCACCTTAAATGGTCCTGCAGTTGTCTTGATGCGCGGGAATTCCCCGTTCTACTTTAAATGCTGCAGCAGTTATATTCTAGCGCGTGAATCCCCCGTTCCACCTTAAATGGTGCTGGAAATGCGCTCTAAAGCTCCCTCCTGGAGTAACGCTCATGGTCTATTCGAACTGCACGTTCCACCTCAAATGGTGCAGCTGTTGCGTTCTGGCGCGTAAATTCCCCGTTCCACCTTAAATGGTGCCGTAGGTGCTTTCGGAGACCCCCTCCTGTAGACCCTCCTGGTGTAACACTCATGGTCTATCCGAACTTCACGTGTCACCTTAAATGGGGCAGCAGTTGCATTCTGGCGCAAATTCAACTGCTGCCCCATTTAAGGTGGAACGGGGAATTCGACTGAGATGCTGGCCAGTAGGCCGCATGGCTGTAAATAAGAGATCAATGGCTTGTGGTGGTCCACAGGAAGTTTCTTCCCAACATCCAAAACACAGTTTTCTAGCTTTTTGGCACCCCCCCATCCCTCCATCCCCTCCATCCCCTCGTTTAAACTAACCTCCAGCAGTGGTATCTTTGGAATGTTAAGTGTGGGAAGTGGGGCGAGGAGCCTCAGATGTTTGGCACTTAGCTACACAATTCCAGTTGGACCATGAGCGGTACTCCAGGAAGGCTTTGCTGGAGGGGAAAGCTGATGGTATCCTTATTTTTAGACCCCTCTTTCCAACCCCTTCCCGCCCCCCCTTTGGTGTGTAAGAACTTCTGGTTTTCCCATCAGGCTTCTGCTGCCAAGGATGGAAACGCCTCTGGATGTTTTGTCGAGAGCAGCATCTTTAGTCCACGAGGATGATGAGAAACGTGAGTACTAACTTTCCTACGAGTCTGGAAACAAGGCTCTTCTCTTAAAGGGGAGCTCCACCAGATTTTCAGAATTCATTGAGAGTGGGTTTGGTGTGAGATGGCCCAGATGTTCTTTACAGTGGTGGTAATGGGAACCAGGGGTCTCTATGTCTACAACACACATATAGACTCCCTCCGCTATCTTTCTGTGAGGGAGCCTTTGGAGGTGGACGTCTGGTTCCATTCACCACCACTGTGAACAGTTCTTTCAGCGTTGCACACCAAACCACTCTGATTGACTTTGTTTACATCCCAATTACACTCATCCTCAAAAGGTGTGGGATTGCAGTGCTGTTGGGAAGGAAGATAAAGGTTACGATATGATCAGTATTTATTGAGCTACACATACAGAAGTAGTGTCTCTTAGTATGGCGTCGGGCCGCCATGTAACCCAACATCCCAGACGTCTCGGCATTGGAGGTTCCTAATGGTGTCCTGTGATAATCCATCCCATGCAGCTTGAATATCCTCACACAGTTCCTGCAGATGGTGTGGTAGGGGTGGACGTGGAGTGACACCAGGCCTTCTGGACGTGTGACGCGTGACAACAAACCGTTCATCTTGGTGCTGACCACGGTGCCTCCACACACGGATTCGTTGGTCATCTCCACCAAGACAAAAGCGGGACTCATCACTGAAGATGACCCGCTGCCGTTCTGAGTCACTCCATGACAGTCTGGCATGACACCATTACAGTCTTTGGTGACGGTGACGTGGTGTTAAGGACAGTGCATGTAGTCCTGCGTGGTGCAGCCGTCTGCCAATGGTGCTGTACTTACAGGATGACTCATGGAGGCTCAGGATGCTCGCTGAATGTCTGTAGTCGTGGCTTTTGGGTCTCGTTGCGGTCGGTTCTCCCAGATCCTTCATGTCTTATCCTTCATAACTTGCTGCCAGCAGCGTGCTATGGTAGTATCTGCACGTCCGGTATGGTGCACAGTACATCGATAGGGCCATCCCGGTTCCCGGAGCCCTACGATACGACCCCTCTCCAACTCTTCTAAATGCTTATATCACCTTATATCGTCGGGCAGGTACGGTGATAAGGCCCGTCCTTGCTTATGTCCTTGAATCATTAGCATGTCTCACGATGTCAAACCTACCCGCCAAGTTTCATTCCTGTTGGTTGATTCCTTCTGAGTGCAGCTGTTCTTGTGATGCTGATGGTATGTTTCTGTGCTGCCCAGTTTTGCCTGGTTTGTATTTGGGTGAGCTTGTCCTTCGATCCCACTGTTTGGACCATTGACAGTGCTATCCTTGCACGTATGGGAGATTTGTATGCATAGGTGCTGTGACTTTGCATTCCGAGCTCATGCTTCAGGTGGTACCTGCGTGGTGACATCACATGCCTGGAAGTGTAGCAGTTCCAGTCAAGGTTGTAGCAACGCCCGGCTTGGAAGGCCTCCAGGAACCACCGCCACCACCTGGTCTGACCCGCTCAGGCTGTACAGTCGCTCCCCAGCCAAATAATATTTTCATAATCGCGGAGTGAAAAAAAATTCCTTCCTAGATTAAGCACAAACAAATCCTACTCAGCAGGTGTTGCAGTTCAGGTTGTGCTGCTTACTAATGGAAAACACTGCAGAGGCCTACACTGGACCATTAAAGGGCCCATATGGTACTTTTTTATGTTTATGTATTTTATGTGTTCTGTGTATTATGTGTACTGCAGGATTAAAGTTGTTCTGGGATCCTGTTAAATATGTGGGAGCTGCTGTTCTCCAGCCTGTTTAGCTAATTTTCCAATCCACCTTAAATGGTGCTACAGCTACATTCTGGCGGTTGTATAAACTGCAGCATTTAAGGTAGAATGGAATGCTGGATTAAGAAGCCGGTACATGGGAAGCAAGGCAGTTGGGTTCCATGGGAAGGGAATGAAAAGTCCAGACATTCCCTTCACAGCCTGGAACGCTGGATTTCTCCACATAGTCCACAGTTTTGGTTCTGAAGCTCCGTTGTGGTTGTATGTGAATGTTGGGGGTGTAAATGTTAATGAGTCTGTTCAGTAACAGTTTAGGTTTTCGGAATCTGCCTGTTTTTCCGTCCTCTTTCAGAAATGCAGGATTTGGATTTGAAGGAGGAACAGGACTGTTTGAGGGTCATGGTATGTCAGTTCTGTGTACCGAACTCTCCTTATTACACTGTATAATGATTTGGATACAGGTTTACGGTCTATGGCGTGTTTTGGGCTGTTTCAGTGGTTTCACGGTACCGTTGGTTCCGATGTGGGGCATGTGCTGTTTGCATTAACGGAGTGCTGCACGGAACGTTCCGACACATCTCCACTTCAAGTGCAGACCTCTTCATAAGTTATCTGACCCGTGCAGTGGTCTCCGGTTCCTTCACCGGGCTCTAACTCGACTTGGATAGGGACGGAGTGGAAACTGGGTCAGCATGTCAGAGCTGAAGGTTCCCGCATCAGTTGCTTCGGTGACCGTGGACAAAGCATCTGCTGCGAGTGGCTTGCATGCGCACCCCCCTCCAGCTCCCCTGCTGTGTTTTTGTTTTGGCCTGGGCTGATGTCACTCTTGTTGTGGTTGTGTATGCCCCTTTGTCCTCTCACAATGCGCTCGACCTGTTTTCATACTAGTGCGCCGGGCTCGGCCGGACCAGTCGAAGCGCTTCCCGCTTGTTTTCCTTTATGACAGAACCATTTGGAATGCTCTCGCTTGCTGGAACACTTCAAGGGAGAGGCCCTGACACACACCGGTTTCACTTCTGGCCCCGCTCCGCTGGCTAGGAGCGTGAACTGCGTATTCTCCGAGGAGGCACGGTTGGCTAGAAGGAGTGGTTGCTGTTTTGTGTTGATGTAAGTCAGGTGGTGGTTGCCGAGTCTTCCAGGCGGCTTGGCTTACTCCACCCCTGGTTGAGAACAGCACAGCCCAATTGCGTTAAGCCCTGTAACACCATTAGAAGAGTGGGACGTGGTCCCAGTGTGTTTAATCACTTTAACACTAACTGAGCGCATTCTACCCAACGCTAGCGCTAGTCTGCAGTCAGGGGTCAAACTGTAAATGCAGTCGAAGGTTTTTGCTTTAGTTTGACACAACCTGGAGCACAGACCTCAACTGTGGATGGATTTAAAGGATTTGTATGCTGGAAAACAGAATTATCCTCATTTTATAAATAAGAGTTTATGTTTATTTCATGTTGTCTTATTTTTTTTATGTTTAAGATTCAGAACAAAAATGTTCTGTTCGAATTAGGGATGCACCGATACGACTTTCTCCCTTCCAATACGATATCTGATCCATAAATACAGGTCAAAACGGAGTACTGATACCAATACCTAATCCATAAATATAGTCTGATATCGAGCACTGATACAGTACCTGATCCATAAATATGGGCCGATACGGAGTACTGATACCAA
>JAVGWN010000881.1:0-13315 GCA_034552555.1 Semaprochilodus insignis
TTCCCCCCTCTTTCTTTCCTTCCCACTATCTCTTTGTCGCTTTCTCTCTGAATATCTTCCCGTTCAGGCTGCTTGGAGGTCCTGCTGATCCGCATGTGTCGTGCCTACAACTCCGCTAACAACACCATGTTCTTCGACGGCAAGTTCGCCAGCCCTCAGCTCTTCAAGGCGCTAGGTGAGCGTCGTGTGTCGTATCTCCCAGCGTAAAAAATCCTCAGCCTCAGGTTTTATTACCATGTACAGTAAACTTTACAGCACCAGCAGGTTTAATGACCGTAAGCTTCCTTCTAAGAAGTGACCTCGCCTCTGTTACTGGAATGTGAAGGTGTGGCTGTTTGCTGTACACAGTACAGTGCAAAGGTTTCACAGCTCCTGGTCATATTCCATCTTTCCAAATCCCTTACAGCGAGTTTCCCTGAGCTTTGATCAACTGGAAAACACAATGAAGCAGTTTTGTCAAATTTAAAAATGTTTAAAATGCTCTCACTGCAAAAAAGAGAATTTGGCAAGTAAATTTACCCTATATCTAGTTGATTTGTCCTATATTTCTTATTTAAGATGAGATTGTGGGCTTGTTATAAAATTATTTAACTCATTTCCAGGCAGTGCTACTTGTTTTAAATGACTTTATTAAGCCAAATTTCTCACTATATTGGCAGAATTTAATTTATTTTAAGAAACATACTTGAAATAAGCCAAATTATCTGCCAATATAGTGAGAAAATAAGACTATTTTCCGATATTGATAATTAACTAGATACAGGTTAATTGTATCTGCCATGATCTCATGATTTGTAGGGCCAAAACTTCAAAGGCTTTGAAAACAAAGATATGATCAGTCTCAATACAATTAAACAGCTTAATTGTGCTCCGTTTATTGAAGCATGTAATTGGGCAGTGTTCTCACGATATGCTCAGTCAGACGTCTGTAATCTTTTTTCAGAATTAACAGAAACGTAATTATTAGAAAGAGTTAAAGTAGAGATCCCCAAGGTAAACAAAGCCTTTGTTTTCGAAACCTTTGATGTTTTGGCCCTACAGATCATGAGATCATGGCAGATACAATTATCCTATATCTAGTTAATTATCAATATCTGAAAATAGTCTTATTTTCTCACTATATTGGCAGATAATTTGGCTTGTTTCAAGTATGTTTGGCTTAATAAAGTCATTTAGAGCAAGTAGCACTGCCTGGAAATAAGTTAAATTAACAAGATAATTTATTGTCATTATTATGTGTTCTTTCTCATAATTATGACGTAGGGTCGCAGAATGATGCCATATTTTTACATATGTATAATTGTATGTATAATTACAGGACATATACACCTTGTACTAACGATAGGCTGACTTGTTTGTATTGTACTTGGCAGCAGTATGCCTCCATTTAAGTGTCATTAACGTAAATCAGGGGACAAAATAAATCCAGTGAAAGAGAAGTGTAGGATATGGGCCGGACTTTAACTTCAGCTAACTTTAGCTAATCAGTAGAAACTGAGAAATCTGAGATGCCCTGTTTTCTAAGCTTGTTTCCACTTTGTGTTTGTAGGCTGTGATGACCTGGTGAATGCCGTCTTTGAGTTGGCCAAGAGTCTCTGTCGCTTGCAGCTGAGTGAAGAGGAGATGGCCCTGTTCAGTGCCGCCATCCTGCTGTCACCTGGTAAGACAGACTCACAAACTCATCCTACACACACGGGCACCGTCAGATACGGGATTTATTATTGTCCTAGCGCAGTGTTTCCCCCAGACAGTCAATGTACCTTGGTGACAAGCTGTAGCCTGAGGGTGTGTTAGAACTACCGGGAAGACACAGAACCTGAAACATAAATAAATAAATAAATAAATAAATAAACAAACATAATTTATATAAACAGCACGTCTTTGTGTCCAGCTCAGACATATGACATAGAAAATGACATATGACATTATATAACAATATAACAGAAATATTAATGACACTTTTAATTCCTATGTCATGTTAATAAGACCCAGCAGCTGCATTCATCGTGAAATGCCGTGTTCAGGTGATGTAGAAAAATAAACGTCAGTATAAATAGAGATGCAGATTAAACAGAGACTATATATAAACGTAAACAGAGATGATATATATCAGGAGATTAACCAAATTCAGAGGTTTTACAGGGAGATGAGCAACTTCCAAATAAACAAACAAAAACAAATAGTCCAAAATTATTCAAAGACTGCAGGTGCAGCGATTACGTTCATTTCAGTGTGTTTAAACAGGCCTGGTTATAAAAAAACATTATATAACAATATAAAACATATTACATATTAATAAAACAAGCAGAAAGAAAAAGCTTTATTTTTAATGTACGTCAGTGGAACCAGACTGCTGCAAGTAACTTTGGACTGCTTCTTTTGAGCCGTTTGTCATGAACTGCACACTCAATGTAAAAAACAACAGACATTTTCAGATCATGTCTAAAACTGGGGGCCACAGCAGCTCAGCTGGTCAGTGTTCTTCAAGTGTAAACGATTTCCAGAAAGAAATATTGGAATATTGTAAATATTGGAATAATTATGACTAAGATAAAGATCATTATATTGATACAGTCAAGTGATTTACGAGTGTTATATCATATGACTAATTACTTCATCTAAACTGTAATGAGAGACTTGTGGTTTTCCTGGAATGAATACATAAAACTTTTTAAAACCATAAAACATCTGTGCCAACCGCTCCAGCAGGAAAACCCGGTAGCCAGTTAAGCTTGATTAATGAACGACGAACGCTGCAGCAGAAACATAGAAACCAGCCAGCGAAACCAGTTCAACACCCGCTTCAAATCCTATCAGATGCATTTTAAGGTTTACAGAGCTGGTCCTGCATTAGGGTCCAGTCTGGCTCTGTTAAGTTGAGGTAGTGAATTTGCACACCTGGGGTATATGTGCTGTGAGTCTCTCGATCTCCTCGTTTGGCCTCCTCTTAAAACGTTTCTCAGTCTGCTTGCTAACATGCTGCGAGTGCTCACACTCTCACTCTCTCACTCTCCCCCACACGAGATTCGTTCCGCCAGCAGCAAAACAGGAGTCAGTTATTATTTTGTCATGTCTAAACAGATTACATTGTACTTTGACGAGTGTTTTTGTAGCTGGGCACATCGCCAAAACAGAACCTGCTTATGGGAAACACTGTGATATAAGATCACCAGACAAACAAGAAGTCGCCTTGTGTGTTTAAGGTGGTAGTAACTCCAGACTCCTGCAGATGGCACTGCTCGAGGATGATGGGGCTATAAATCCCTGCGGGGTGTGAGTGGCAGGATCCATAGATTGGGAAGAGGTGGTACAGTGCAGGGAATGTCTCGTTCCATGTGTGGAAAATGGCTCCAGAGCAGATGTTAATGATTGGCTAAAAGGAGTGACTGCATTTGGGCGGGTCAAAGACCATAGTGTGAAGGAAGTAGCTGAATCTGCAGGTGTATGGAAGCGTACGGTCATACGGGTCTACCAGCAGTGGCTAAAAAAAAACAGTCTACAGGGAATTCTCCTCGGAATTGTGCCAGGGAAGGAATCCACCAAATCTGGCCCAACTGGCCAATTCTTTGATGTAAGAGTGTCTGAACATTGATGTGGCCCACATCCAGAAACATGTCCAGTACAAGCCCAATCCAGTCACAGCTGTTATTGGTGCTGGTGGAGGGATACAGACTGTTAGGTACACCTAACAAGCATGCCAACACAGTGCCGACTGCTCTACTATGCACAGCCAACCATGTCATTACACTCTCTCTCCTCCATTCCATCATACTGCTCACTTTCTTTCATTCTCTCTCTCTTTCCGTTGTTCTTCCCTTCATATTCTAGCTCTCGCATAACTTTCTCTCCCCCTGCCCGTCATACCACTCACTTTTCTTTCTCTCTGTTTCCCCCCACTCCCTCTCCCTCTCTCTCTCTCTCTCTCTCTCTCTCTCAGATCGCCCGTGGTTAACAGAGGGTCAGCAGGTGCAGAAGCTGCAGGAGAAGGTTTACCTGGCTCTACAGCACAGTCTGCACATGTCAGGAGCATCCCCGGAGAAACTGGACAAGGTGAGACAGGAGACACACTAGATTACCTTTACCACATGTGGACCGCCTGGATACACCAGTGTTTACCTGTAGATCTCTTTAGTTCCCGTGTCTGAGACTACATTCCTGATTCAGTGAATCAAACCACTTGATTCCTGATTCGACTCATCAAACATAAGATAACACTTTATTGATCCCAGCCCGATGAGACACATAGTACACATGGAAGCTACAAAAATAATAAAGCAAAAATAGAAGAATAAATAAAATAAAATATATAAAACAAAACAAATCAAAAATATAAATAATATATAAAGATGTAATAGAATACAATAAAATGGAGATGTGGCTGTTCAAAAGTACAAGGTGTAGCAGGATGTAACACAGATGTGCAGTATGTAGGTATATGTTGTGAGGTGGTTACATTAATACTTGTGCTGGAGTTCTGAAACATTTCATTGAGAGAGAAATTGGACACAAACCCGGTTTGAAATCGCCAGAATCTCTCCTGTGAGGTTTTCAGGGTGTTGTTTACTGGAGAAGGCCTCTTATAAAAGAAGGTGATCAGCTTCACTCACCACGCTCATTCGTTAGGCAGAAAATGAGCTCTGGTCCTGAGCTGTACATGCCCCTCCTCGCCTCTGTTTCACAGTTCCCAGCTCCCTCTGCTGGACAGATACCTGTGAGGCAGCTTCAGTGAAACTGAAACCAGAACCATTTACAGAATGAATCAGTTAACTGGAGACAGATTCATTTGTGTGTGACAGCAAGGCTGCCGTATCTTGTTTCAGTGCTATGCTCTTCTTCTCACCTTTATAGATGGTGTCCAAGCTGCCACAAATGAAGTCCATCTGCAACCTCCACATCGACAAGCTGGAGTTTTTCCGCCTGGTTCACCCCGAAACGGCCTACAGCTTCCCTCCGCTGTACAGAGAGGTGTTCGGGAGCGAAATCAACTTCCCGGACTCCACTGACAGTTAAAGAGAGAGAGAGAGAGAGAGAGAGAGAGAGAGAGAGAGAGAACCAGTGATGAAGGGGGATAGTGTGGAAGAGAGTTGGGGAGAAGGATATGGAGAGATAGTGGAGGCCTGAGGTGTAAAGCTATTTTATACTGGAAGAAAACAATGAATAAATAGGAATCTGTACAAAACCTCACCTGACCAGCAGCCCGCAGACAATCCAGCACCCTGTATCAGACGCCCACCTGTACAGGAGCACCAGTCTCACCACTATAGGGGCCAAGACACAGCATTACACCTCCCTACACCAACCCCCCCCTCCCCGACCGCTAACAAGCTCTCAAGACGTGCTTAGATAATCAGCGTGGAGGCAGATGTAGAAATCTCGGGTTCTCCATCTTGTCGTCAGGGACGCCCTGTCAGTCTGGATCTTTGTTCCGGTCCGGTTCCCGCTAGACTAGAGCACTTCACAAACTGGTTCTGGTGTAGCATTGCTGCAGGGTTGAGTGTTGTTCCTGCTCTAGAGTAAAATAACCTCAATACCGGTATTGCTTAAAGGGCCCATATCCCAACATTGAGTGTTTGAGTGGGCCCTCCAGGACCCCACTGATCTAAGCAAACCACCTGAGCACGGTTCTGTAGATAATGTCGGACCAAATGATGCAGGCCAGCCTTTAACTCTGTGGTATTAACCCACCACGGTGTCCATATCAAACAGCCCTATCATCTGCTATGAACCTGTATGAATGGACCCACAGAAAAGGCCCAAAACCGCTTGAACAAAAAGTCCCGGGTACGTCACGTAAAGACTGAGGGCTTAAGTAGAACCTGTGAGCCCGCTCATACAGTCTAAAGACCCTAGTGAGTTGAATCAGGTCTGCTAGAGCAGGAAAAATGCATGCTATTTCAGGTGTCGGGAACCGGAACAGAACAAAAACCCATTCCGCCCTGCCCTCCACGGTTCCCCTCGGACGAATTATGAATGTATGAAACGCCCCAACGATAGCGCTTAACCTTGGGATGCGACCGAATGTACGCGCTGCGCGTTGGTTTGCCGATGGGCTTTTTTGTTTGTTTCGTTCGTGTTGTTTAGAATTAGATGACAATCTTTGAGAAACCATGTAGTGCCCGGATCTTCTGCAGTACGAAGGGACCAACCTCCAAACAAGGTCAAACAAACTCCATACCAACACCAACCAGTCATCAAACCAGAGCTGGTATAGTTCTGTTTTAATGCAGTGGCTTCCTGTGCTGGTCCTGGAGAACCACCTGTCCTGCACATTTCAGAGTTTTCCCAGCTTTAACACTTCCCCTCCGGATTATATCCCAGTCGGGACTGGGATGGTAGGGGTGTTTCACAAAGCAGGATAGTCAGGTGGGTTAATTACAATATTTAGTTCAGGTGAAATTAAGCAAGCGTCCTCTATAGGGATCGAGCTTCTGAGTAAGGCATAGTTACTGCTGAATTCAAAATACTGGAGGAAATAAAAACATAAAATTATATACTGTTTATTATGTTTTATTTCCTCCCCCAGTATGTTTAAACTCAGCAAATAGAAATAGAAATTGTGCATTAAAATTAGCTGACACATTTAAGGCTCCTATAGAGGATGATTTGTTTTATTCTTGATTTTTTATTTATTTTAGTTTTAATTTTTATTAAAAAATCAGCAAAACACGTACCAGAGGGGTGTTTCCTAAGAAACCCTGCTTTGTGAGACGTCCTCCAGATGTGTTAGAGCAGACAAAGCACTGAAATGTGCTCATGTGCAGGTGTACCCCGGTGTCAGGAACAGGAACCACTCTCTAAAGTGCAATAAAATGTAGTACTGTCGATTTTATTATTATTATTATGGTTTTCTGGCGTGGTACATACCAGTGAGGTGTAGAACGTTTGGCAAATGCACTTATACCACGTGTACATGTTCACGTTTCGCTCAGGCACTTGTTTTAGACAGTGTTTGGTGCTGCTCGTTTTCTTTTTGTTCTTTTTTTTTTGTTTTATTATTATTATTATTTTAAACTCAGTGAGAAACCTCAGTCCCACGTCCCCTGCCCTTGTCAAATGCCACTTAAAGGAAAGTCGGGAAAGAGAAATTTATGTTCCTTTTAACTTATATGTGCATTTCTAGATGATTATTTTAAATAGGAATGTATATAAATAGATATATATCTATATATATAGAGAGAGAGAAGAGTGAGAGAGAGATGGAGGGAAAGAAACAGAGCAGGTAAAGGACAGAATGGAGAGCATGGGATTTGAACAGAGAACAGTGGTGAACCAGGACTGTAATGAATCTCAGAGTCACCGGACGAATGGACTAGGATGGTGCAAGCAAGCCAAACAGGACCTTGCCCCCACGGGAGGACCTCCGCACCACGGGGGTCGGCTTTTTTTGAACTCCTCAGACGCGAGCAGGAGAACGTTCCTGGGGCAACCTGCGCCAAAACTAGGAAGCCCTGCTGGTGCTGGTGCTGGTGTGGGACCCTGACGAACTCTCGAGGGGCGAAAACAGACATTGGTATTTTAGAATCAGTCTGGACTTTGAAATAAGCGAGACGGATGAAGAGCTGATGCATAAACCGTACGCGGCAAAATGGACTTACCGTACGTCTCACGCGCATACACGTAACCCAGCACACGACGAGGGTCAGGTCGAGGCCGTAATCGGAAGCGGTGCAGTTCTTGGTTGTATTATTTTGTATATTGTGGTTCCTGCTCTCCTCTTCCCCCATTCTGTGGCCCACTTCCTGTCCCTCTGTGCTCCACTTCCTGCTCGTACCACCTCGGCATGACTTATAAAAAATAAAAAAGGTCGACAGAGTTCTCAGCTACCCCCCTGAGTCAGGGCTTAGTGTAGTATCGTCGAATTTCGCTTTTTGGAACGATCTGGTGGAACTCCATATGAAACAGTCTCTCGTTATTTCTCGAACTCTGTTTTTTGTGTGTGAACTTTCAGGAATTCCACTGGAAACTGATATCCGCCGGATGGCTCCGTGCGCGGAGCCCCGCATGGTACATGCATGGAATGGAATCGTAATGTGTGGCCACAACTTAGCAAGACGTGGAAACGAGATAATTATGTCATGGCCGCGTTTTATTTAAAACATAGGAACAAGATAAATAAGCTCAGGGCTGGAATAATGGAAAGGTGTGGGAACAAGATAACTGGCTAAAACTTCGTAAAGCTTTAAAATGAGCTAATGAAGTGGTGGCCATGACTTAGTCTGACGTGGGAAAATAGGTAACAAAGTGGTGGCCACAACTTAGTATGACATGGGAATAAAATAAAGAAGCCATGGCCTTGGTTTAGTAAGGTGTGGGAACAAGATGATTGTAAAACATTGAGACAAGATAATGAAGTCGTGGTCATGACTGAGTAGGGAGTGGGAACAAGATACTGAAGTGGTGGGCCGGACTTTGGCAGGACCTTGGAATGAGGTATTTGAGTCTTAGTAAGACACGGGAATGAGATATTTAAATTGTGGCCACAACTTAGTAAAGTGTGGGAGTAAGATAATGATGTGGTGGCCTAGAATGTCACACGGCCTAGAAACAAGATAACGAAGTGTGAATTAGTAAGGCATGGGAACAAGAGAATTAAGTTGTGGCCACAACCTAGCACAACCTTGGAATGAGGGATTAAATTGTGGGCACAACTTAGAAAGACCTGAGAACAAGATAGTCTGACCACAGCCTGTAAAACCGGTACACTTGCCTGCAACCAGATTGTCTTGATATTGTTGAAAACATTGACTCCATACGTTTGAATGTGAGCGCAAGTGGTGGCCACCACTTAATTATCCCGTTCCCACACTTTGGGGAACGTTTTCCTGAAGACGTGATGTCACCAGCGGGGCTCCGTATAGGTGTATTATCTACTGAGAAGCTAATCTCTCTCTTCAGCACTAAGAGAACGCGGGCAGGGAACGCCGAGCTGCGCTTCAAGCCATGTCGGTCCAGTCGATCGCTAAGCGTGCCACTGCGGTTATGATGGTAGTCCCACCTTTAGGTCCGCCGCGTGCCGCCTCCGCGTCTCCGGAGGCTCACTTTCCCAGCGGAGCGCACAGCGTGAGCAGCTCCGNGCTCCGTATAGGTGTATTATCTACTGAGAAGCTAATCTCTCTCTTTAGCACTAAGAGAACGCGGGCAGGGAACGCCGAGCAGCGCTTCGAGCCATGTCGGTGCAGTCGATCGCTAAGCGTGCCACTGCGGTTATGATGGTAGTCCCACCTTTAGGTCCGCCGCGTGCCGCCTCCGCGTCTCCGGAGGCTCACTTTCCCAGCGGAGCGCACAGCGTGAGCAGCTCCGTCTCTCCCTGCGCTCGGTTTTTGTATCAACACGTTGTTTTTGTTGTTGTTGTTTTGTAAGAAGAGAAACTGTTTTCCATCTAGTTTATACAGAAACAAGCATCTTTTTAACGTGTCACTCAGGGAGATAGCTGGTCTCTGTCTTACCAGTGTCCTCACTCTGCCGACCACACACTGCACGCACACACACAATGCGCACACGCACCAACACGCACTTCACACTTTGCACCGAATAGGAGACCCGTATCCTTGATCACTGTGTCCTGTAGCTATGTACATATATATATACAGTATATATTTTTGTGAATGTCAATCACAAAGTGTCAAAGACCTTTCCTCTTTCTTCTGATGTTCCTCTAAAGGATCTTCATGCCTGAGTCATATACCGTCAGGATATAAGCAGGAAAAAAAGCCTAAAATAAAAACGAAAGATGGATTCTATTTTCCGATGTACGTTGTTTTTACGTGAACTACTTTTGTTGGACTGTAGCCGTTTTTCTGTTCTTCATTTTCTGAGTGACTCTCCACCAGCCCGTCTCGTTTGGTTCGTGGTCTGTTTGTTTTTTACTACAGTAGCCTAAGCACAATAGAAATACCAAAAATATATATATTTTGTTCCCTCTTCTTCTTCTCCTGGACGTGTTGATAACAAAATGTTAGAACTGAATTAATCTCTCCGTGTGACACATTGTTGTAAAAACGTGCTTTAAGGAATGTAATAAAGTGTTTCTTCTTTTGTACTGGAGAGATCCAACTACGTCATTCTCAGCTTCCGCTAGTTTGGACACACAAAGTGAGACTTGGTGGTTGGTTGTGGTGTGGCGGAGAACACCACTACCCACCAGGGAGCTACTGCCCCATGTGGGAGAGGGGGGTTCGATTCTGCTGTCCTGGGGTAAGACTGCTAACGCTACACTGGCCTACCTGTCATATGGTTCACCTTGTAAGTCGCTCTGGATAAGAACATCAGCTAAATGCCATAGATGTAAATTTTCAACTATATGGGGCATATAAAAAAAGAACTTGTGTGTGTAAGGTGGTAGTACCTTCAGGCTCCTGCAGATGGCGCTGCACGAGGATGGTGGGGCTATAAATCCCTGCGGGGTGTGAGTGACGGGATCCATAGATTGGGAAGAGGTGCTACAGTGCAGGGAATGTCTCGTTCCATGTGTGGAAAATGGCTCCAGAGCAGATGTTAATGATTGGCTAAAAGGAGTGACTGCATTTGGGCGTGTCGAAGACCATAGTGTGAAGGAAGTAGCTAAATCTGCAGGTGTATGGAAGCGTGCGGTCATACGGGTCTACCAGCAGTGGATAAAATCCCAGTCTACAGGGAATTCTCCTCGGAATTGTGCCAGGGAAGACATCCACCAAATCTGGATCAACAAGAGTGTCTGAACATCAGAATCAGGTTTATTGGCCAAGTAGGTTGACACATGCAAGGTATTTGGTTTCAGCAGTTTGTGTCTCTCTAATACTGACGGTCCACAATATACACAACGACTCCACAAATACACCATATACACAACGACTCCACAAATACACCATATACACAACGACTCCACATATACACAATATACACAACAACTCCACATATACACCATATACATAACGACTCCACATATACACCATATACACAACGACTCCACATATACACCGTATACACAACGACTCCACATATACACAATATACACAACAACTCCACATATACACAATATACACAACGACCCCACATATACACCATATACATAACGACTCCGCATATACACCATATACACAACGACTCCACATATACACCATATACACAATGACTCCGCATATACACCATATACACAACGACTCCACATATACACAATATACACAACGACTCCACATATACACCATATACACAACAACTCCATATATACACAATATACACAACGACTCCACATATACACAACGACTCCACATATACACAATATACACAACGACTCCACATATACACAATATACACAACGACTCCACATATACACCATATACATAATGACTCCACATATACACAACGACTCCACATATACACAATATCCACAACGACTCCACATATACACCATATACATAATGACTCCACATATACACCGTATACACAACGACTCCACATATACACCATATACACAACGACTCCACATATACACAATATACACAACGACTCCACATATACACAATATACACAATGACTCCATATATACACAACGACTCCACATATACACAATATACACAACGACTCCACATATACACCATATACATAATGACTCCACATATACACCGTATACACAACGACTCCACATATACACCATATACATAATGACTCCACATATACACCGTATACACAATGACTCCACATATACACCATATACATAATGACTCCACATATACACCGTATACATAATGACTCCACATATACACCGTATACACAACGACTCCACATATACACAATATACACAACGACTCCACATATACACAATATACACAACAACTCCACATATACACCATATACATAACGACTCCACATATACACCATATACACAACGACTCCACATATACACAATATACACAACGACTCCACATATACACCATATACACAACGACTCCACATATACACCGTATACACAACGACCCCACATATACACAATATACACAACGACTCCACATATACACCATATACACAACGACTCCACATATACACCGTATACATAACGACTCCACATATACACAATATACACAACGACTCCACATATACACCATATACACAACGACTCCACATATACACAATATACACGACTCCACTTATACACCATATACACAACGACTCCACATATACACAATATACACAACAACTCCACATATACACCATATACACAATGACTCCACATATACACAATGACTCCACATATACACAATAAATACAGACAATTACAATATACAATCTTCACAATATACACAATATACAACCACTAAACAAACTACAAATAATGTACAGTTACACATTATTTACAAACAGTATAAGGTAGTAGTGTTGAGGCAGAGGTAGTAGTGTTGAGGTAGAGGCAGTAGTGTTGAGGTAGAGGTAGTAGTATTGAGGTAGAGGCAGTAGTGTTGAGGTAGAGGCAGTAGTGTTGAGGTGGAGGTAGTAGTGTTGAGGTAGAGGTAGTAGTGTTGAGGTAGAGGCAGTAGTGTTGAGGTAGAGGTAGTAGTGTTGAGGTAGAGGCAGTAGTGTTGAGGTAGAGGCAGTGGTGTTGAGGTGGAGGTAGTAGTGTTGAGGTAGAGGTAGTAGTGTTGAGTTAGCAGTGTTGAGGTAGAGGCAGTAGTGTTGAGGTAGTAGTGTTGAGGTGGAGGTAGTAGTGTTGAGGTAGAGGCAGTAGTGTTGAGGCAGAGGTAGTAGTGTTGAGGTGGAGGTAGTAGTGTTGAGGTGGAGGTAGTAATGTTGAGGTAGAGGCAGTAGTGTTGAGGTAGAGGCAATAGTGTTAAGGTAGAGGCAGTAGTGTTGAGGTGGAGGTAGTAGTGTTGAGGTAGCGGTATTAGTGTTGATGTAGAGGTAGTAGTGTTGAGGTAGTGCAGTGGCGTTAGTGTACGTGTATGGGGAAGAGACTGTGGTGTATAATCTGGTACGTGAGTGAAGTCGGTGACACTACAGAGGAACAGGAGTAACTATAGTCCAGCAGATGATGTGACTCAGGTCCTGTAGTGCCTGTGTCTGGTGGTCTTGGTGTACAGGGTCCTGTAGTGCCTGTGTCTGGTGGTCTTGGAGTACAGGGTCCTGTAGTGCCTGTGTCTGGTGGACTTGGTGTACAGGGTCCGAAGCGCCTGTGTCTGGTGGTCTTGGTGTACAGGGTCCTGTAGTGCCTGTGTCTGGTGGTCTTGGTGTACCGGGTCTTGTAGTGCCTGTGTCTGGTGGTCTTGGTGTACAGGGTCCTGTAGCACCTGTGTCTGGTGGTCTTGGTGTACAGGGTCCTGTAGCACCTGTGTCTGGTGGTCTTGGT
>JAVGWN010000882.1:0-13315 GCA_034552555.1 Semaprochilodus insignis
TATGTATATATGTATATATATATATATATATATATATATATATATATATAAAATAAATAATACTTAGATGCCACTAAATATTACACATTGCTCCTTTAAGAGCAGTTTGCTTTCGTGAACCTATTTTGATCTTCACCAAAAGCCTTAAATAAATTTCATTTTAAATTGACTTAAATAAAAACATACATACAAACAGGCATTATTTGTAAGAAAGCCATTATATAGATAAAGATAGATATAGATATAGATATAGATATATAGATATAGATATAGATAAAAAAAAAAAAAATCTGCTTCTCCCCAACGAGCAGGTGGTTGGTGTAGCTCAGCGGATAACACCACTACCTGCCAGGGAGCCACATGTGGGAGACTGGGGTTCAAATCCTGGTGTGGGTGACTATGCTGTGCTACACCAATAAGAGTCCTTGGGCAAGACTCCTAACACTACATTGGCCTACCTGTAATATGATTAACCTTGTAAGTCGCTCTGGATAAGCGCGTCAGCTAAATGCCGTAAATGTAGATACAGTATTACCAAAAGCAAGCATATTTAACAGACAAACAAATCTAGGCCAATCTAAAAACAGGAATCAGTGATTTATTGTCATTCCAGCACTTCCTACATCATACCTTGGAACATTTGATCCGTATCTACTACAAAACGTAAATCACAACTCTTCAACCACCTTTAAACAGCATTCACTAAAACAGAGCAATGGAACTCAAAAATCACAGTTCAAATATTGTCACTGCTTTGGTCACCACTGTGGCACTGCATGTGTCTCTTCAAGTGGCCATGGCGCGTGAAGCTCTTCGAGCAAACTGAGCAAGAAAAGGGTTTCATGTCGGTGTGACTGTACAAGTGCTCGTTCAAGCAACGTCTCCTCACGAAAGCCTTTCCGCAGATTTCACAAACGAAGGGTCGCATGCCCGTGTGCGACCTCATGTGTATCGTGCGATGGCTCGATACTATGAAGCTCCTCCCACATATGCTGCACGGATAGGGCTTCTCTCCGGTGTGAAAGCGCCGATGCACCTGCAAACATCCGGCAGAACTGAAAGCCTTTCCACACTCCAAGCACACGTATGGCTTCTCTCCAGTGTGCAGCCTTGTGTGGATGGTGAGGTTTCCAAGACTGTAGAAGCATTTCCCGCAGTAAGAGCAGCAGTACGGCCTCTCTTTCGAATGGGACCGCATGTGGGACTTGAGCTGAGACCGGCTGAAGAATTTCTTACCGCAGGTTAAGCATTCGTGAGGCTTTTCTCCCGTGTGATTCGATATGTGAGCCAGTAAGCCTTGCAGAGTGGCGAAACACTTGCCACAGTGGTCGCACTGGTGAGGCCTGAATTCCGGATGGGTCTTCAGGTGGTTCCGCAGCTCGATCACAGAAAACGTCTGGCCGCAGAATCGGCATTCTCCTGGTGGACGCTTTGCAGGCTTTTCTGCTTTGTCCTGGCCAGGTTCGTCCTGTCTGCGGGCCTTGTGGGTCTGCATGTGGCTTACGAACTCCGATTTCTGAGAGAATGTGTCCCCGCATGCGATGCATTTATATGCATCCGGCAAGCGCTTGCTCACCAAGTGGTTATGAATCTTGGAGTGATTCACCAAAGACTGCAGGGATATACATTCTTTCCCACAGTCCGTACACCGATACACCGTTTGATCTTTGTGTTCTTTACGGTGTATCAACCAAGCCTTCATAGACTTGAAGGTCTGGTCACAGTGGCCACAGGAGTACGTTATCTTGCTGTGCCACTTGCGCTGGTGCACAGACGCCTGGAAATACGTCTTGAAGTTCAGTTTACAGGGCTGACATTTGTAGGGGCCCTTTTCCGTGTGTCTTCGCATGTGCGCTCTTAGCTCTACCCGACATCTGAAAGATATCCCACACTCAGAACACTGATGCTGTCTCCTCAGCTGTGTTCTCTTGGTTTGAGTTTTGCAACCGTTTCCTAGAAAAGAGACAAGAGAAAAACAGTAACACTTATTATAATCTAAAAAAATCATAAAATGACATAAGATTTATACCTGACAAGCCAAAAGTCATTGGATAGCAGTATGTATACTGATCATAAAGTGGTGTTATCTTAGCGGACGGCTTGGGAACGTTCACACCTGTGTAAGTTGTGAGGTGTTATCTTGTTAGCTAGGCTGGACACTGGCCAGCGTGCTCATGGCAAGGCAACATGAATTATCAGTGTTTGAACGAGACATGATAGTGGCTACCTCCAGCAGGTCGGTACAGCGTTCTTGAACTTTCATGGCATATGTGAGCAGAAGACCCATCGGAGTGCCTCTGTTAACACCACAACACCAGACACAGCACCTCACCTGGGCTCGTGAGGTCGCTTACTGGACTCTAGAGGACAGGCAACATGTGGGGTGGTCCGATGAGTCACAGCACCGATTGTTTCAGGCTGATGGTAAGGTTCATGTGTAGTGCAGACCCCATGAAGCCATTGAGCTGTCAATAAGGCACCGTGCAGGCTGATGGTGGTTCCATACTGGTGTGGGGTGTGTTCTCATGGAATAAGTAGGATAATGCACTGTGCCATCAGGCCCAAGTTGGCCAGAATTGGTTCCGAGAGCTGTCTGGAGAATTACAACGAATGGTGTGACCTGCACATTCATGAGCCAGACATTGATGCATTCCATCATCATCCCTCGTTTCGATAATTCACTTCACCTTGCTGGCCAGTGTTCAACACCTCAACAACTTATACGACTGTTGCCGTTCCCAAGTTGCCCACTGAGGTAACACCACAATCAATTTACATACTGCTATCCCATCACTTTTGGTTTGTCAGTGTAGATCCTACAGAACACTTCTACCTATTTAGGGTGAAATTAATTTTAGCGACAAGCTGTTAAAACAATTACAACTGAAGAAGTAAAGTGTGGGAGCANGTGTTCAACACCTCAACAACTTATACGAGTGTTGCCGTTCCCAAGCTGCCCACTGAGGTAACACCACTTCACAATCAATTTACATACTGCTATCCCATCACTTTTGGTTTGTCAGTGTAGATCCTACAGAACACTTCTACCTATTTAGGGTGAAATTAATTTTAGCGACAAGCTGTTAAAACAATTACAACTGAAGAAGTAAAGTGTGGGAGCAAATGACTAAAATGAAAGCTAAACTTGTCACATTTAACACATGCATGTCTGACTTTCCATGGAAGCACAATGTTACCTTCAGCCACCGGGAAAGAAAACATGCTGGTGTCGATTCTTAAGCAGCAAAACAGGCAGTAAACAGACGACGATGGAGTTCTTTGTACAGGAGCCAGAGAGTACTGTTGCACTATTTAAGATGGGCCAACTTCAGTCTCATAGTAAGCGGTTCTAGCAAACCACACTACAGGACCAGGTCAGAATAAGCCAACACGCGGCAGCTCGTCCCATCACAGCGTTACATACATTAGATAGCTAACTACATTCAACTGGTTAATCAGCTTGAAATATGCCATTCATTCATCCTGGAAACCTTTTTACACAGTCTTGTGAACTGGCATGTTGACATATTAAACCGGTTAAATGATGCAATGCTGCATTTATGTTTATCTGTAACTTATTATTTACTGCCCAAAATCATGGGCAGGGCTTAAACAAAGCACTTCATGTTGTTTCTGTGGTGGGAACTCTGCTCTCGGTGGTGAATACCTCCATTCGTCAGAACATTTTGTTGTTACAGCATTTCACATTTACAGCACACATTTAGACATTTTTAGACACATTTAGATTAATCAGTTTTTAGTTATTATAAAACAATTCATCCAGATAATCACATTTTTGGTGCAATTAATTGCATGTATGGTATTTGCTCAAACTGGACCCTAAACAAAGATTATTTTGTTATAACATTTTAATATACAGTTTTAAAGGCATTTTGTTATAGCTATAGGAATGGACAAAATAAGCTTAGTGCCATTATTAATTTAGCATGTTAATATGTTCTTACCATGTTAAGTTTGAATCCACTATTGTTATTATTCATCAAATATATAACTGCTTCCTACCTGTGGAGGGGAAAGGAGAGCAGGCGGAGGACGATGATGATGCTGTCTTTAGAGCTTCAGGGCCCACTCTGTCAAAAATGTAATTAGAACTTTAGAACTTCTCTTATTTGTGAATAATTATACATTTGTGCTGATTAAAAAAGGCCTTTATGTAAATACACTCACTCAGCTGCTCGTGCTTCACTTCGCGTGCAGCGTGAGAGTGAAACTGAAGGCAGGCGAACTTGTTTAATTACTGGTATCAGATGCCTCGGAACAACCACTTTCAGGAGATGCCCAGTGCTGCTTGCAGGCGTTTCATCAGCAGCTTCAACGCCTTCTTCAGCAACGTCCCTCACATCTGAATTTGTACTAGAGATCGCGGGACTTGCCTCTGGTCCAGCAGTTCCGGCTGATGCTTCATTCTCAGCTCTGTCCACCTCAGCTGATGGTTTATCTTCACTCTGAGGGGTGGTTGTTGTCACCTCTCCAATTTCACAGACAGGACTTCCTCCACCACCAATGTCATTTAAATCAGCTTTGTCTTGTATGCCACACCTTGATGATTCAGGCTCTAAAACAATCTCACTGTGGCACTCTACTAGACTTAAATGAAGGATCGGAGCTGGAGCATCTGTCTCATTCTCCTGGCTTACATCCTGGTTTACATCTTGGTTTACATCCTGGGAGGAGCGCTCCTGGCAGAAGGAAGGTTCTGTCTTGTCATCAGTGTTACTCTCAGAGGGCACGGCCACATCAGTCAGAGGACAGAGAGATAACGTAGAGATTATTCTGTCATCCACTAGAGAAGGGAGCCCTATTGACAAAACATGTGAATGAAAGTTTTCTTTCAATGAGAAGCCACAGTCTCAGGCAGTAAACATGGCAGTTATATTCTATAACCACATAACCACCCTAACTTTAACTGCATGTTCTGTTATCTCTCAAAGGTTACGCCTCACATGCTATCACTGTTTTCCTACTGGGCTGTTTCACTGCTAGGGCTGTTTCAAAATTACCAGAAGGAAAAAGTGTTTACCTGTTTATAGAGGTTTTATCCCCACACTTCTTGCTCAAATAAGAGGGCTCTGTTACCAGCAGAGGCCTAATTTCTACTAATTCAAACTTAGTCTACTTTGCATCATTTGATATTCTCACAATAAACAAATGATGACCATCAATCAGAGCATGTGAACACTTTGGAGTGGGAGCGGACTGGCTTTTCAGAAAGTCAGAGCATCGGTGCTCTCCGTCAAAAATGACCCAGTACCACTCCATCCCGGGTGCCAGACAGTCCATATTTCTATACTGTCTATCTCTGCGTGATGAGTGACTCTACAGCTCACATGTGATGGCCACAGCATCTGTGCAGTGGAGCTCTTCAGCAGACCTACGCACTGGAAATTCAGACAGATGGCAACAAGTTCTACAGCCGTTACACAGAGTCAGTCTCATGTCATGCATTTTGCTGCGAGAATGATTAAGAAGACTGGGTTTAAAGCAGTCTGTGCGTTTGTTTACCCTGTGCAGCTCTCTGGCCTGTGACTGGGCCATCGCCTTAGGCCTACACCTTATGGAACAAAGCCTCTGTAGCACAGAACTAGGTTTTCATTTAATAATGGAGTGAGCGTGGGGTGGGAAATGGAAAACCCAAAGAGGAGCTGGAGCGGAGCGATTTAAGACCTGCTTTGAGCTTTGAGTAGAGGAAATGTCTGCTCCTCCATGCCACTCACATGCTCTGCTATCAATGTTACTGCATTACCAACAAATGGCACTACAACAAGAAACAAACAGTGTTTATAAAGGCTTACCATTTGCCTCTAAAATTCCTTGATAGTCATGTTGAAGCAAAGGCAGCAAGAATCGTGGATTCCAATTTGCTTGTACCAAACTGTCCCAAACAGTGGGTTCACTACTTAACCACAAAGCAGCCTAAAAAAAAAGAATTAGTAGGCATGTTTATTTTCACACTTCCTAATAGAAAATCGGAATAATCCCAATATTATGATGATGCATGTGGAATACAGCTCAAAAGGAAATGTGTGTGAGTACATAGTACTCTCCATATAACATGGCAGACTAATCTATGTGTCGAACAGAATAAAGGTCGATGGCAGAATTAGGAAAGAATGTTAAATATAATTGTGTTCTACCTGTTTGAAGTTCGGTACTGGAAGCAACTGTTCCAGTCTGGAGAGAAAATGACCAACCAGGACTTGCAGTGCTTTGTCAAAATCAGGGCCATACTCCAGCGGGAAAACCTCCTAAAGGAAATATGTGGACAATAGAGCATATAAGAGGCCAATAAAGTAACAAAGCATTGCTATAGTCAGATTCATTTGCTGTCGTTTTCTTACTTGTGCTGACTTCCAAGGTAATATCAGTATATTAACTTACACAGTAAAAATAATAACTACTTTTTGGTCCAAGAAATTTCTTGATTACTTTGATAATATGTTTTGAGCCTGTTTTGAATCTTGTGTCTTATGTCTTTGAGTCTAGAGTAGTGGTCTACAAATGCAGACCTTGGATCCAGTTTCAGGTCCTGGATCCAGATGTTGTCCTGGATTTTGTGCACTGGTAGTGACTGTTGATCTATGTGACTGGCCACCCTTTGACATTCCTATAAGCAATTAGAAAGATCCGTGACAGACTGAGTTCAAAGTTTGGACTTGGAGACCTTTGACCTTCAGCATTTGCAGGTATCTATCTAGATCAGATTTTTATGTACATCCTTTGAAGATTTATACTTTGTGAGAAAGGGGTCCAGCAAAAAGTTGCCTTAACAGGATGAGAATTAAACAGGTCTGATGTCGAGACGTTTTTAAGGGTTTTGCGTGTTGCGTAGTTAGCAGCTACTGGATCTTTCTGGACATCTCAAATGTTGTCATCCTAAGCTGGGATGGGAAGAAGCCAGTTTAATTGAAGTAGATGTGACAAGTTTTTGGTAGTACGGGTTAACTTACTCGTCACCGTTTCATTCATTTAAACAAAAGCATTTGAGGCCCATACATCCACCAGTCACTTCATTAGGTACATCTCTGTATATCTACACTCAGCGTCCATTTTATCAGCTCTACTTACGGACTGTAGTTCGTCTGTTTTCTCTGTATACTTTGTTAGCGCTTTTTCACCCTGTTCTTCAATGGCCAGAACCCCCACAGGACCACCACAGAGCAGGTATCATTTTGGTGATGGATCAGAACTGCAGTGACACTGACGTGGTGGTGCTGTGTTAGTGTGTGTTGTGCTGGTGTGAGTGGATCAGACACAGCAGTGCTGCTGGAGTGTTTACACACCTCAGTGTCACTGCTGGACTGAGAATAGTCCACCAACAAAAACTATCCAGCCAACAGCGTCCTGTGGGAAGCGTCCTGGGACCACTGATGAAGGACTAGAGGATCGCAAACACAAACTCTGCAGCAGGAGATGAGATATCGTCTCTGACTTCACATCTACCAACAAGGAGTGTCTAATAGAGTGGACAGTGAGCGGACACGGTGTTCAAAAACTCCAGCAGCCACCGACACCAACACGCCAATCTCACGACAGTGTCACTGCAGTGCTAAGAATGATCCACCACCCAGGTAATACCAGTGGTGTGGTGGTCCTGTGGTGGTGAACTATATGCACCTATATAGTAACTGGAGCTGATAAAATACATGCATAGGTACAAAGAGGTGTACCTAACAAAGTGGCCAGCATTTGTATACATTTAGCTAATCCACTTTCTTCCTTTTTTCCCTCAACATGAGCATAAAAAGTCTTCCCTCTCTATTATAGTATCTATTATCTTTATGTTTATCAGACCTGGCATTTCTCCAAAGAAACAATGCAATGAATTGGCCATCACCCTAAGTCAGTGCAACCTGTTACTAAATGATAAACAGAACACTTTAAAACACAGGTAGATCACAGGCTGTAAGTCTCAAATCAATCTGATTTCTTCTTTACCCGATAACCTTCTACATTTATCAGGAAAGTCCTACCCGAAAGAAATGCTCCTTTTTAACTGGATCCTCCAGGAGGCTTATCAGTAGCTTTAACAATTTGTGCTGTAAACTTTCCACCTCTGAACCAGCAGCCTGATGAAAAGAAGTGTAAACAGTGATCATCTCCTTACTGACAAATTCTGTTTAAACTATACATATTAAAAACATGCAAATTGACCAAGATGGTAAATAAAAACTGTACAGAGCATGTATAATTCTGTGTGATTGATATGTGACATTCAGTACAACAAACACACTTTACTAAATACAGACCAGGAACAGTGTTTCTATCTATTCCAGTTGGACACGTTATGATGTACCTACTAAATCGCCCATCTCATGCATGTAAAATAACCATAAATAAATATGACAAAAATCAACAATGAAATAAACTTGACAGTGGAGTCAAAAGGTCTGAGATCACAGTGAAAATCTGGGTTTTTTTCATTTGACCTTGAAAATAAACTCAAAAAGTACAAGAAGAAATATTCCAGATTTTGTCCTATTTGTAGGTGACAACTTAAACACATTTGTGAAACTGACCATGCTAATTTTTTATGCTTTACTGAAGCACATGTTCACATGATTTGATCTACTCATTAGAGGCTACACTTGTAGTTCACAGTTAAACGGAGGACGTACCAAATACTAAGAAATTCTGAATTTCTATGTATGTATATGCAAAAGAGTTATGTGTTATGCCAAAAAATATCATTTGTAATTAAAAGCTTTAGATTAAATTACAGATAAGTTCAGTAGTGGTCTCAGACTTTCGGACCCTCAGATATTGTCTGGAAAAACTGAAATTATACATCACATAATGGTCTTCACCTTGGACTCAACGGTTTGAAGACGTGCCTTGATCGTCTCCAAGTCAATGGGCACCTCGCCTTTACACATTTCAAGAATCATCTGTAACAAAAATTAAAAGTGAAAAAGTAGTGAAACTGACACCGACACAGTTTACCTGCATAGAAAAAATCATTACTTCTTTCAAGAGGGTCACATAAACACTACACTCACGACATGGTGCATCAGATTAAAGAACTGAATTGAATTAAATTGAACTGAATTGAACCCATTAACAGATTTAAAGACACCTGGACTTTATTCCAATAAGCAGGTCATTCAAAGCACATTACATTGTATACTATTCATCTGTTAAATTTCATTTTTCTACATCTGTGCATGTGCAAAAAAAGAGAAAGGCCGGTATGAAAGCAGTAAACAACGCACTTCACTCAATCCTGCACCAAAGCAATAACAGACAACCATTCGTCATGTGTTTTGGGAGAAATCCATTTGTTTCCCCTACAGTTTAAACATATTCACTGTACGAATTTCATCATGTACTAATTAATAATGTAAGTAAATCTTACCTTTGCTCTCAGACCCATGACTAGTGCAGTCTTCTGTCGTTCGCTCAGGATCTCTGGGAACATCTTTGTTAGGAGAAGAATATAGTCCTCGAGTTTATTAAAATGCTCCAGCTTCTGCTGCTGGACGACTTGCCACATGAAAGCAGACATGAGACGCAGTGGAGGCACCAGCAGGCGCAGCGACGAGAGCGGAAGAGGGGAACCTAGATAGTGATCAAAGTTATCAAATGATCTGCACAGTTCTATAGTTAAGATGTAAACTAAGTCATTCAGGGAGGTTCAATGTGAAATGCTCCATTCTTGAGGAATTTACCAAGCCAGAACGGCTCACAGTGGTGGTGTTAGGAACCAGACGTCCTCTAATAGCAACCTCACAGAACGTTAGTACATGAAATGGTTACAAATATGCTACCTGATGTCCGAGACATTATTTAACAGTAGTTCTGAGTTAGGTTTTTGGCCTAAAAGGTATTTTTGATAGATGTAGATGCAGGGTGTGAAAATGTCCCTAAAGAAAACTTACTTTTAGATGTATTAATTATCATCAACATTACACTTAAAACCTCAGGAGAGATTGCAGATTTACTGGTCCTTCTGGGTGGTAAACATAATGGCTCTATTCGTAGACAACCGCCCTAGGTAGGACTGGACAATACAACAATATATATAGCTAGTGTGATAAATTATGATTTTCTGAGTATACTGTGTATATCGTCAGCACTTGTATAACACTGACCGACTGCATGTTTCATTATATAGAGAGCCAGTTAGTCTACAAAGTCACTGTATTCACAGTATGTGATTGTAATGTGGATTCTTTATTTTTTATCTGTTCTTAGCTATCATATGTCTGAATCAATAAATATTGTGACACAATGTGTATCATGAAACTTTCTTGAAGTAGCCCAATATTAGATTTCTCCACTACAAGGTACCATTTCACATGAAATCAGTCTGAATGACTTTGTTCAGGTCTAACAAAGTAATCAGTGAATTCCCCTTTAAAGGCCTTTCATATTTGCAGTTACTGTGGTACATTTCTTCATACACACCCACATTTTCAAGACTTTCTTTTCCCAGATTACTTTTTTTTAATAACATTTCTGACTTTCTATGTTCAGCCTTTTTGCTTTTGGTCATTAACCCCATCATTCCAAAGTAAACCATGAAAACCCAAAGTAAACCATGTGATCAACACTGAAAAGAAGATATCTGGGCATAAAACAAGAGAATATCTCACATTCCTTCATTAATTTGTTTATTTATTTGTTTATCATCTGGACCTGATGCAGAAGTGTGTCCTTTATATTATCCAAACAGCACAAAACACTGCTAACTCTGGAAATCAGTGCCTTTAAATGGCAGATGTACGAAAAACCTTCTACACAGCTAGAAAACTAGGAAAGTGCCCTCGAAAGAAACCCCTTCATTTACTGCTCATTCACTGTTACTATGTAGTATTCAGTATAAGTTTTGATGCCATTTCCTATTTCACACTCACACATTATTTTACGCCAGGGTTTACTGACCCGACAAGGTGCTCAGCGAGCTAATGATCCATAAACCAACCCATAAAACAGACTCTGAACTGAGTGTTCATGAACAGCAGCCCTAGCCCGCGTAATGATATTTAATATGTAATGTGTATATGTACTGAACATGCGACAAACAGCGACAGCAGCGACCCAGACACATTACACTGAACTTCCCGGCTCTGCTGACAGCTCTCTGTGGACCTCCACTCACTTCACTTTAACGTTACACGTATGTAATAAAACCACGGAGAATATGAGTCTGATTATCTGTTAAAGGCTGAATGATCATACCCATATCGCTTCAGAGTGGAACTACGGCTGAAAACTTGGATCGTAATCGCAGTAAGACCACCACACTGCACTGCCTGCGCCCTCGGCTTCTCTTCGTCTCCTCACTGCTGATTACCAACCCGACTGAACGCGCTGCACCGCCCCCTGCAGACCTGGAGCTCACTCGCGCTTCCCCTGGTTTAGGGACGCACGACACCGGCGGGGTTTGTCAAATCAACTCCGGCTCTCGACTCCTACGGCTGGAATCGACTCCTCGACTTCACTTTACTTTGACCAAGGCAGCCTCAGAGCCGAGGAGGCTGAAGTGGCTTCGTGTTCCTCAGCATCTTTTCCCGGATGTCCAGTCCACCTTAAGTGATTCAGCAGTTATAGGGCGCACCTGTGGCGCTATTTAAGGTGGAACGGAAATTTTAGTAGCTGGAAAAAGGAGCAAATCTCAGTTCAGTCCTCTTTTCCACAACGCTTATTTGAAAAAGATCGTTTGTTTTTGGGTTTTGTTCTTCTATAACGTTCCTAATCTCTGTTTAGGACCTCTTAAGTCATGAAGGTAACGGAGATCTGCGCTGCATGACGTATAGAAAGCGTGTCTGGGAGCAGAATTTGCGCTACAGTGGCTGGTGAGCAGCGCTGGTCTGGCTTAAAGCCGGTAAACTCTCACAACTCAAACTCAAGACTCTCCCGTCTTATACTCACCGAGGCGAAGAGTCGACTCCCAGCCTTTCGAAGTCGAAGAATCGATTCTTTCGATTTCTGTAGCACAATAATGCAGTTCATGTGTTCCTGATGTGATTGGCTGCCGCGCAACTATTTATAATGAGTTTATTACTTACTTATAGGTCATTTAGCTATTATTTATAATTTATATCAATTGTTGCACGATTATTATAATTTTATATAGGCTACTTGGTCCCTCACACAGGATTTGTTTACCACCCGCTCCCACACATCACACTGAAATGAAGTCTTTACTCTAATTCACTCTCATCAGAGGACAGAAGACACACCCTTCACCAAGTTTTGAGTTATCTTCAAATATTCTTTCAGCATGTTCACAAAAGTCAGATTCATCCTTTTGAGGGGGTCCATAGTACAACTGACATTGCAAGTGTTCTCCTGCACTGTGCATGTAATTGCATATCTGGTTCTTACGGAAGTTCCAGTGATATTTTTATTGTATTCTAGGATGTTAGTAAGCAGAACAAAATGATTTCATCAGCACATTGGGGTGTCAAGTTCTTTCTCTGGATTACCAGAAAAACCAAACCCACATCCTACTTTAAAAGGAACCCAAGCTGCAATCTCTGACCACAGCCAAGTGGACAGGGACCAGTACATGGTCTACACTTCAGTGAAAAACAGGTTTATTATATAAAACACTGAAGACCTGTTATTCTGTAGCAGCAGTATCAACACATACCTCACATTTAGGTTCACAAGTGTTTAATTAAAAATAAAATTAAATAAAACAAACAAAAAAAAACAACTAACAAACAGAAAAGATAAATGAAATAAAAAATGGGTGCTGTATCTACATGTTACCACCATCTACCTGAACTGGGTCACAGGCCTGACTGTATCTGATACAGGTTTATTTAGGAGCTGACCTTATACTGAGCAAATACATAAGCAATTAGAGCAGGCTACACGACACAAGCAAAATCTAAGAAATCACATAAATGTACATCAAAATAACACAGATTAGTAACATAAACATTACACAATGTGATTCATTATTAATAACCTAAAGAATGTTCGATGAGATCTAACGTTCCATGATGAAATTTCAAATTGACAATCCAGCTTTTAGTACCATCCCCTCTTATTGGATTTTCAAATTCCCTTGGATAATGGTTCTCAGAGCTTGGCATATATTACAAAAACAGACCATTTATTAGCTGAAAGCATTTACTGCCAGATGATGTTTTCTTAATGCAAATAATTTACTCTTCATACAAAAACGTCAGTATTCGGTCAGATCACATTTCCTAGGACTAGATGTCAGGGGGTCTTGTCAGGGTAAGGCAAATTAGGCACCAGAGTAATGCATTCAACGGACCACCGAATGTTACTTTTCAACACTTGCTTTGGATGTTACTAGATTTTACTCCAGTAGATA
>JAVGWN010000883.1:0-13314 GCA_034552555.1 Semaprochilodus insignis
TCCATAGACTACTGTAGACTGTCTACTGCCATAACACCATAGACTGCTATAGACTGTCTACTGCCTTACACCACCGTAGACTACTGTAGACTGTCTACTGTTATAAACCTCCATAGACTACTGTAGACTGTCTACTGCCATAACCACAATAGACTGCTATAGACTGTCTACTACCTTATACCACCATAGACTACTATAGACTGTCTATGTTATAAACCTCCATAGACTACTGTAGACTGTCTACTGCCATAACCACCATAGACTGCTATAGACTGTCTACTGCCTTATACCACCGTAGACTACTGTAGACTGTCTACTGTTATAAACCTCCATACATTGCTGTAGACTGTCTACTGCCATAACCACCATACACTGCTATAGACTGTCTACTGCCTTATGCCACCATACACTACTGTAGACTGCCCACTGCCATAAACCACCATAGACTACTGTAGACTGTTTACTGCCATAACCACCATACACTGGTATAGACTGTCTACTGCCTTATACCACCGTATACTACTGTAGACTGTCTACTGGTATAAACCTCCATATACTACTGTAGATGTCTACTGGTATAAACCTCCATACACTACCATAGACTGTCTAATGCCAAAGACAAGTTACTTCCATATACTGGCCTACACTACCATAGGCTGTGTACTGCCATAGATAATCTAGTGACTGCTGCACATTGGTAGAGATCAAGGATAGCCTTAGACTGACACTACCAAAGACCGTCTTTTGCCATAGGCCACCATACACTACCATAGGCCATCTACAGCCACAGAACACCTTTTATTGCCACAGGTCATCTATAGTCTATAAAGTATACACTACCTTAGAGCCCCATACACTACCTTAGACTGTGTACTGCCATAGTCCCTCTACTGCCTTAGACTGGCATCTGCTGCTGTACAATGTCACAGATGACCATACACTGCTATAGATGGCAGACTGGAATAGACTGCCACATGCTGGCATCATACACAGTCATAGACTGCTTTACAGAGTCTGTCACATTCTCTCTCTCTCTCTCTCTCTCTCTCTCTCTCTGACCACTGAATGGTCTCAGTGAGGAAAGGACTTCCTGTTAATCAGTCATTACTGCTGTGAGCACTGTTCGGTGTGCTGGACACGTAAAGGATCTTAACAGACTAAGCAGACCTGCGTGTCCCGGCGCAGAGCTGGGTATAAATCCAGGAGATAGCCTGTTCAGCGGTTTATGGCATCCTCCCATTTACTGTGGATGTTTTTACAGAGAGACAGATGGTGAAAAGGGAGGAGGGAGTGTACAGGTGGGAGGTAATTGCACAAGAGAGCGGGCCGTAAGGCCACTAGAGGGCAGTGAAGCGCTATAGACCATTCAGCCGTGTGAATGAGATGAAGCGTATTTACAGTTACAGTTATAGTTAATCAGCTGATCTGCTCAGTTACATCATACCAGCCTGTTACTGTAGTACACACTTCATTCATATCACAGCAGATACGCATAACTCAATCGGTGAAACTCATCTCTCTCTCTCTCTCTCTCTCCCTCTCTCTCTCTCTCTCTCACTTTCTTTGTCTACATGTCTCTCTCTATATATATGTATCTTTCTCTCACTCTCTCTCTTTTGCTCTCTCTGTCTACATTTCTCTCCCTCTCTTCCTCTCTCACTCCTGGTTTGATGTCTGAAACTCGATAGAGTTGATATGAAGATAGATAGATAGATACTGAAGTATAAAGAGAAAGAGAAGGATGATATACTGATACCACCGCTCCTGCATTAAGGCTTACAGTGTTGGCTGTTCATCGTTCACAGTTTATGCATCAGTGAAGAGCACATGGTTTATCTCTTTCTGACCAACATTCACAAATCACTTAACCTAAACTTTTATAACTAAAACTTTAATAGCTAAAACTTTTACAACTAAAACTTTAATATCTAAAACTTTTACAACTAAAACTTTAATAACTAAAACTTTAATATCTAAAACTTTTATAACTAAAACTTTAATAGCTAAAACTTTNTAACCAAAACTTTATTAACTAAAACTTTAATATCTAAAACTTTAATAACTAAAACTTTAATAACCTACACTTTTATAACTAAAACTTGAATATCTAAAACTTAGATTATCTATCTAAAACTTAAATTATAGACAGAAAGAAAATGATTTGCTTAGAAAAGACGGATTTTAAGTACATTAATGTCCTTGTGGTATGAACATGGATGCTAGTTAAACACATTTCATGGATTTGCTAAATTTATGCCAAAAACTCAACACTTAAACGACTCTCAGCTAAGATACCCTGTAATAAGGGAGGGTTCGAAGATGTATCCCAATTTCCGAGTGATTTAAATACGTTTTCCTACATTCAGTGCAGAAAGCTGATAATAAACAAGGTTCTAAAAGTTCAATGGTGGAGCAAATAACAGAACCACCTTCATTAGCATAGCTGAAAACAATAAGCAGCCAACTGGAAGTCGATTTTAATTCATACTTTGGTCCATTATAGAAAACAGTATAGATGGCATCTGTGAATGACACTGCAGCTGCTGTATTTATCCGTTTTCATTAAACTAAAAAAACTTTGGACTTTATTATTTTTTCAGAACTGGTAAACTTTGCTACACTGACTCAGCCCCCTGAATTTACAATGTTTGTACATCTCACAGCTGTTGATACTTTGGAGAAGGAACTTTGGAGAACAGCTAAAGGGGGTGTAGAAGGCAGAAAGTGAAGGATCAGTCCGAAAAACATCCGCTAAAACTTGCGCATTAAAAGGAGAACAATGTATATTGAAGTAGTATAAAATAGTATAAAGTAATAATGTTTTTAATGTCTTAATATGTTTATTAGTGCAATATCCACCAAGACTGCTCCTACATATGTCTAGTCCATTACATACTATATATATGTACATGTACCCACTTTCATTTTTATAACCTGTGGTTAATAGCTAGCTCTTTTTTAACCCCGCCCTATTTATTCTTATTAATGTATTGATATACTTCTGAGTACATACCTCATATAACCACATCCACCCTCCTCACTGTTACTGTTTGTTCTTAATAGCTCTTCTGTAACTCTTGCTTTGTCTATTCTAATAATCTATATAATGTATATCTTCCCCTGTTCAAATATGTATAGTACTGTGACAATGCAATCTTATCTTATATTAGTAAAACAATTAATTAATCAATCAAAATGTATGTATTATTTCACAATTAATTATAATTACACATACTATATACAATTACACACACACATGTACATGTATAGACATAAGGAATGGAAACAGTGGCATGGAGGAAAAACTCCCTTGGAGAAAAGGTAACCTTGAGAGGAGCCCAGGTTCAAGGGAGGAACCCCTCCTCCTCAGGTTGATCCCAGATGAAGATCGAATGACAAAACTAATAAGACGTTATGACAAATACCTTAGCTTTACATTGCGTGAACAGAACTGCTGTTAGCCTCAGAATCGATCACAGTGGTGGTGAAGGTAACCAGACGTCCACCTCTAAAAGCTCCCTTCCAGAAAGTTACTATATGAGATGGTTATGAATACGCTGCCTGATGTCTGAGACGCTGTTTATGGTAGTTTAGGCCTTAAACTCCATTCATGGTGGAGGGATACATGCTGCAGGGCGCTGTGAGGCAAAAAAAATAGTCCCCCCAAAGAAAACGTATTATTTCCAGGTTTTCCAGATTTTCCATCATCAACATTCCATATACACACTCAGAAGACATGTGTAGGTTCACTGGTAGTTTAGATAGTCAATACAGTGTCTATATGTGTGTTGTAGACATGGAGAACCCTGGTTCCCATCACCATTACTGTATAGAACATCTGAACCATCTCACATCAAACCCACTCTGAATGACTGTCCACTAATTCATGGATTATATGAACATCTAGAACTGAGCTTGGCTGATGTGCTCTTTCGCATACTGCATATCGGCTTTACAAATAGCGTTCAAGCTTAAATGAATGTTTTATTACCTCCATCTAATGCTAAAGGAAAACAGACTGGGGCCCGATCCGTGGAAATAAGCAAGCGCAGGATGTTTAAGTGCGCTCATATGTTCCGAATGTGAACATCAAATAACCGAACCGACGCGTCCACCAAACAATAAAACACACCGCACATTTTTCTCTAGCGCCATTTACCAGCAGGCTGCCACTTTTTTGTACCCCGCTCCCTCCGCGCCGCTGACCCGGCCCACCCTGCAGCACATGTGTGGCCCGTATAAACAGACACTCAGTTGATTGATACAGGCCGACTGAGGGGAGCTGGTATTTACTCCGAGCTGAGTGGCCTTCGGATTTTAATGCTAAAAATATGTTCCCAGTGCTCCCCTGAGCGCGACCTGCGTAAACACTGAACGCCTTAGCCACCAAAGGTCAAAGTGGTTTAGCAAATCCCCCCGATTTTAGGGAATTAAAGGCCACACTGCTTCTTTCAACACACTCCGCCACACGCTACATCCATCACCCCTTCCAAAACACAGCCGCAGACACGGCCTGGTACCCGGAGCTCAGCTCACCATCGCAGGCTCTACGGTGCCATGCACAAGTCAGAGACCACCCTTCATTTAGCTCCAACATCAGAAAAACTGCAGAAAAGAGAAAGATCAAAGCTGAAACAATACAGGAGCTGCCAAAACAGGGCTCCTAATAACCACCTGGAAGACCCTGGTAGACCCACCAAAGCTGTCCCCATTCAGATAGCACTTTCATCTCTGAGAGAGAGGAGAACATCAAGCTCCACTGCCGCTTCAGATCTGAGAACATCCACAGGTGCTTCTGTCTATCCTTCTTCCACTGTGAGAAGACCCCTCAACACTATGGAGGTCTGAAAGGAGGTGTAGCTGTTCAAGAAGCTCCTCCTCACTGAGAAAAGGAGACTCACACACATCCAACAAAGAAGCTGCTGCTGGTGTTCTCAGAACAATTGACTGACCACCCCAGAGTCCAGAACCTCAACACCGCTGACTGTTGGGGGGATTATATGCAGGATATGCTAAAACTATGAGACCCTGTTACCCACGAAGTCTTATAGATATGCATGTCTTCGCCAACTAAACCCTGATCGCTTGGTTTTCAAGCCCACAAAACATTTATTGAACGTTTGCACTGAGACATGGTTTCCAGAACCTGGGCTAACGTTAGCTACAAGTTCTAATAAAGTTTTAAAGGAAATGTTTCAGTTTAATGTTCAAACAACATTTAAAAGATGTTTATTATGTCAGATAATGTTCCTGTAAGGTTAAATGCTAACCCTGTTAAGACATGACGTTTAACTGTAACATTCAGAGGATGTTTTGAGGTTGTTGTCAGGGCCACAGACCCGGCTAGACCCAGCTAGTTCTAAAAACGTTCTGAGAATATGGAATGCAATGTAACACAACACACTAAGGCTTCAGTGGGAAGTCTTTTGGTTCCTAGAATGTTCTTTCTAAAGGTTGGAGAATGTTCTCTAAAACATTCATAGGTCTAAGTAACATCCATAAAACATTTTCCGAATGAGAATTTTCTTCTTTTGTAATCATGTAACATAATCTGTGGCCCTGAGAACATCCTCAGAACATCCTCAAAACGTTGCAGTTGAAGCGTCTTCTCAAAGAACATTCTGGAAACCGAAAGAAAACTTCCCACTGAAAACATTAATGGAGAATTGGATTGGATGTTCTTAGAACGTTTCTAGAACAAATAAGTTCTAGCTTGGTAGCCTACATGGGCTTATATGTATGAGCCGGTAGCCATGTTGAAAATTCCCTGTACTAAAGTGAGACTGCGGTGGGAGGAATTTGGGAAGTGTTGTAAGAGCAGGGCAGATAGGATAGATAGATAGATAGATAGCTAGATAGATAGATAGATAGATAGATAGATATTTTATTGATCCCGAAGGAAATTTAGCCAAAGTGAGTTGAGGTGGCATCATAGTTTACCAGACTGCACATCTTATCAAAGACCAGAATGTGATCATGGTTCGCCTTTCAATGGAGTTCCGAGTAACCCATAACCCCGTCGCCAGTGGATTGCCAAGATAAAGAGAGATGCTGGACATGCAGTTTGAATATCCTCACACAGTTCCTGCAGATGGTGCGGTAGGGGTGGAGGTGAAGTGACACCAGGCCTTCTGGACGTGTGACACGTGACAACAAACCGTTCATCTTGGTGCTGACCACGGTGCCTCCACACACGGATTCTTTGGTCGTCTCCACCAAGACAAAAGCGGGACTCGTCACTGAAGATGACCCGCTGCCATTCTGAGTCACTCCATGACAGTCTGGCACGACACCATTGCAGTCTTTGGTGACGGTGACGTGGTGTTAAGGACAGTCGTCGTAACAGTCTGTGTGCATGTGGTCCTGTGTGGTGCAGCCGTCTGCCAATGGTGCTGCACTAACAGGATGACTCATGGAGGACATCACTGCTCACTGAATGTCCACAATCATGGCTGTTGGGTCAGTCAGGTACAGCGATGAGGCCCATACATGCTTACATCTTATTTATCTTGGCAGTCCACTGGCGACGGGTGTCTGGGTTACTTAGAACTCCACTGAAAGACGAGTCATGAGCACATTCCGGTCTTTGACAAGATGTACAGCCTGGTACACAACAGTATTCAACACTAGCATCGCCACCTCAACTCACTCTCCTGCTTGATTTAGGCAGCTCTGCACTGTTCTCACAACATTCCCATATTCCTCCCACCGCAGCCTTCATGCAGGACATTTTCAAGATGGCGACTGACATGATATAAACCCACTGGGCCTTAGCTGTGACAGCAGCCGTGCCAGGAAAGCTACCCTGGCAGTGATACTTTATAGAAGCCTTTATAGGTTATTAAACCCATATGCTGATTTTACACAACTACAGTTGCTTGAAACCTGCATGAAGGCAGACTGGACCGGAGTTCAGTACAGTGTACAGTGTCCTACAAGCCATTTGAAACGCACATGATCCCGTTCACCTACGGATGTAGCCATGCACAGCAAAATCAGCAGAGTTAAATATCCGGTGTTGATGAAATGTTTGAGAGTAGAGAGTTAATCTGACCACTGCCTGAGTTAATTCAACTCTGGATTGAGACTAATCTATATAGTTTACTCCCAGTCAAAAAAAACTTTTAACTCCCAGAGTGTTAGGTGATTAACCCCACTTCCATATCCAATGTTTTTGCAGTGCATCGGTAAGTAGCTGTTAAATATATGAATTAATGCGTACATGGATTGAGTTATTCTTTATTTCGAACTCTGTGTAGTGTTTGTGGTAGACTACTTTTTTGCTATCTCGCTACAGCCTTGCTATCTCACGTCATGTCATGCAGCAGAGCACTGCTACAGAGCACTGGTGTTCAGAGCATCGTCAGGGAGCGCCGATAAACGGCAGGTCTGAGTTCATTCTTACACTCTACTCATGCAAATTCAATGAAATAACACTTTAAGTATCACAAACTTTTGAAAGCTGTGCGACGGGGCTTGTTCTGGAATGTGATGGCCTTAACGTTAGCTTGATGAGATTGCTAGCCAGCTGGCTTGCTAGCTAAGTTAATGACGACTGGTCCAGTTCACAACTGAACTATGATGTTTTTGTCTGTCGTTTTTTTTTTTCATTCGTTTAACACTGAATTTAACTCTGAATTCACTTTTATAGCAGTCGTAATATCCTTTAAGGTGTGATAGCTTGGTTAGCTAACATTTAAGCTTACTAAACTAGCTATGCTAACCAGGGCTAGCTAGCTAACTAGCAGAGCATCTAGACTAGGACATTTGCGGATATGAACCGTCAAATATTAGCTAGCTAACTGGCTAGCTGGCTGTTATTTGTAAAGTTATCATTGAATGGGTTATTCATTTTTTATTGGAAGCGGTGCACATGCTCAGAAATAAAAAAAAAAAAAAAACGTGAAAGAAAACAGTAGTTTGTCGTTCTCCTTTTTGTCGAGCTATATGTGATTTTAGAATGAATTGCACTGCTAAATCTGGACCCTGCAGAGTTCAAAGGTGACACTATATGAGACTTTTTGTTAAATGAAAATTTAACACGTGTTAGTGTTGAACAGTGTTATTTTTTAAATCTACAAAGAGTCAGAATTAACTCTATTAGAGTGTTAAACTTCCAACAAAATTGTGGGTGTGGAGCCGTCTAGACACTTTTAAAGTGTTCAAATGAACTCTGATTTAACCTCCTGAGACCCTGCGTCCTCATATGGACATTAAATTTCTGCTTCTCTGCACCATGATACGAAATTTTTTAAACGTTGACCCCTTGGCCTCATATGAGGACATTGTTTTTTGCCAAAACAACTTCCTGTACAAAGACAAAGTTTAGTTTTTATACTTGTTAGGTCCTACTAATCACAAATAGGAGAAATTAAAAATGCACACCAAGCTAAAGTCCGCGTCTCAGGAGGTTAACTCCTGAGTTATTTTGTGTTTGCTGACTTTGCTGTGTGGTTGGGCGTACACAGATTGATAACGGGCCTACAGAATCAAATGGGGGGAAATATTTATTGTGCCACTCTGGAATTCTGGACCCGCCGTGTATTATAGCCAGTGAAATCCAGTATGCTCTCGCCAAGCTCCGCCTTATCTGCTCCACTCTCCAGCCACTGTTTAGCAACCTTTGCTATCTGCCAATGCCTCAAGTCTTCTCTTCGTTTTCAGCAAGCTTTTCAGTAGGCAACTGAAGGACTACACAAACTGGAGCCGCCCAGAAACCAATAGAACTCAATTCAGCAAGCCAGACGGGCTAGGAAGCAGTTTACAGACTGACTGGACGAAAACCACATTCAGCTTCACCTGAAAAGAAAACTGAGCTCAACCTGATATACACCGATCTGTTTACTGATCTGTTCGTTACAGTGTAGCACAGTTGATTTGTATTGGATGTTATTAGATAAATAAATGGCCAAATGATCAAACCTACACGTTCTTACCTCTGATGATGAAAGTGAAGAAATTACAATCAGATATACACTACCAGCCAGACGTTTAGACACGGCTCCTCATAGACAGTTCCCTGCTTTAGAACAAAAGTGAAGACAGCAAACTATAAAATAGCCCTCATGGAATTACGCAGTCCACCTTAAAACCCTCCAGAATGGACCTTTACAGGAGGATGAACCAGCTTTCTTAACCTGCAGTGGCGGCTGATAGAACAAGGTTTATTTCTAAGGAGTTTTGGAGCAATTCTATTGGTCTGTCCATCTTGAATATTCATAAATATTCATTTTTGGAGTTTTCTTTAAGGTGGACTGCATAAGTCCATGAGTGCTATTTTATAGTAAGAGTACCTACAGCTAAAAAATGGATAAAAGTTTCTTTTGCATGACTAAATATATACAGTAGCTCTGGAAAAATTGAAGAGTCCACCTCAAAATGATCAGTTCCTCTAGTTGTACAGGTTCTGGGTTTGTGTTGGACCAAAATGAGCAGTTCTGTTTGATTCTATACTCTACTGGAAACACGTCTCCCAAATTCCAGATCAAATATTGTATTTAGATCTGTTTATTGTACTGCTCACTGTATCTGCCAGTGAAGCTAGAACCCAACCTTCTGTTCCTCACTAAGAACCTGCTGTACATGTGGAGATGCTGATTTAAGAAGAAACTGGAGTGGGCTCTTATTTATTTCCAGAGCTGTGTATTAGAGGTGGAGACATGGAGAAATATGATACTGTGGTACATCAAGAGTAGGTGTATCAGGATATGTACTGTTTCAGACTCTCATCAGTTGGAGCTGTTAAGCGTAAGCCTGTAGAGTCTTAAAGATTGGCCAGATTTGTCATTATGTGTGGGGTCTCTCGCGGTTTCAACATCAGTTAGCATTATTAAAAGCCTGTAGTGTGGGCCAGGCATTCAGGAGATTTCATGTTGGCTAAATACATGGGAAATGTGTTTTGAGCTGTGCAGTCAGTCCCCTAATGACCAAAGCGGAGGTGATCTGTCTTCCTGGAACATTAAATTTAATGACCTACATGCTGGAATATATTCGGTTGTGGTTTGTTCTCTGCTTTTCAGGAGCAGGAAGATGTAGATTTGATCATTTCTGGACTTTGGTTTTCATTAGAAATCGAGGAGAGATGCTACTGTCGGTTCTCACAGCTGCCATGCAGGAGGAGGTACAGAAGTATGAAGTCCAGAACCAGCTGGCTGGTTCCAAGATAGGTTCTTCCTCCGGGCCATCAGGCTGCTGAACAGCCAGCAGTGATGGTGTATCAGTCAATGGGACTGTCACTACACATTTCACCACTTTCATCATGATGGTCTCCATGGACGATCCACACCACACCCACACCCATACATCACTCCACACTTCATATCTAGCTTATATACACATGTACACATACAGACTGACCTTACAGCTCCAGTATCGACCTCAGATTCACCAAATTGCAATACATGGAATATTTTATTTAATTCACCGAACCAAAATATGAGTCCCCTGTGACTGAAACCTTTCCAACAGCATGTAAGGCCTCCACCAGCACCAAGAACAGCTGTGATTGGATTTGGCATGTACTGGACAAGTTTCTGGACTGTCCACATCAGTGTTCAGACACTCTTGCTCCGTCTAAGAATTGCCCAGTTGGGCCAGATTTGGTGGAGGCCTTCCCTGGACCAATTCCGAGGAGAATTCCCTGTAGACTGGGATTTTAGCCACTGCTGGTAGACCCGTATGACCGTACGCTTCCATACACCTGCAGATTCAGCTACTTCCTTCACACTATGGTGTTTGACACGCCCAAATGCAGTCACTCCTTTTAGCCTATCATTAACATCTGCTTTGGAGCCATTTTCCACACATGGAACAAGACATTCCCTGGACTGTACCACCTCTTCCCAATCTATGCCCGTCACTCACACCCCGCAGGGATTTATAGCCCCATCATCCTCGTGCAGCGCCATCTGCAGGAGCCTGAAGGTACTACCACCTTAAACACGCAAGGAGACTCTTTTTTTTTGTCTGCTGAGTTTATCGAACTGTAGATTTGGATAAATAGAGCTATTCTGGTGTATATATCCAATCCAGTTGGACCAAATCCACTAAATATCCAATACAATTACAGTGCTACCCATAATGCAACAGAAGGTGGAAGGAATTACAGATATTAGCAACAAGAAATTAACACGCACTGCAAAAATGGATGGATTTTTTCTTCTTTCTGCAAAACATGACTTTAAACAATTTTTTCTAAAGTTCAGACACGGCCCCTCATAAAAGGTTACAGCACTCATGGAATTATACAGTCCACCTTAAAAGCCTCCAGAATGGACCTTTACAGGAGGATGAACCAGCTTTCTTAACCTGCAGTAGAGGCTGATAGAGCGTACGCTGATAGAACACACTGCAAGAATGGATGGATTTTTTTTTTATTTTGACTTTAAACGCTTCATCCATTTCCATCAAATTCAAATCATGATAAAATATCTACAAATGGTTTATGATCTAGAACCTGCATAGTCTCGCCACTTGTTCCACAGCTCTAAGAGTGAGTAATAATGCATATAAAGTCCCAGGAGGTCTTTGTTATCACTGGTAATTCAGAGTTCAGAGGGTGATTGTTCCTGTAGGGGTTTACAGTGTGATTTGTGAGGCGTGCTGCATTAGTCTTCTATAAGGGTTAAATAAATTGCCGTCCTTCAGGAAGAAAAACATCCTGCTAGTGTTACTTTACTGAATGCTGCAGCTCATTCAGGATAAAAGCCTGTTAAAAGATTTGGTCCTGGGTGTCAACACTGTCTTTTTGCCAAAGTACACACCTCTGCTCAGGTGCTGACAGCAGCCGGAGATTATGAAGTGGTGCTAGAGACTGATGGCCCATCGCTATCATCAGGCAGGAGCGAGAGACGGAGTGAGAGGGTTTATTAGAGAGCTGAACAGAGAAAACCGCAGGACATTTTACACTCGGTTAAACTAATCACAAGTTAAAGTATGTTTGTAGTATTTTTACACTCCAGCTGGACTGAACTGTGATGTCTTTGATTTGATAGATCTGATATTAAATCTGTACAACTGCATCTGGATTTTGAATAGAATATTATTTAAAAAATTTTTATTTATTATTATTTAAAAAATTCCAAAATCTTGAATTTCTGAATACAAAATAATTGACTATAGCTATAACTTTTTGCAGAATACTAAATCAAATAAAATTGAATTGAGTAGAATGTCATTACATATAGTTGATTTTTTTTATTAGGATGTAGTTAAAGGTAATGCTTTAGATTGTAAAATTTAGCTGGATTTCTACACACACACACACACATATATATATATAGATAGATAGATAGATAGATAGATAGACAGATAGATAGTACAGTTGAATATATCATAAAATATAGTTGAATATAGGACTTTACTATTGACTTTTTATAGTGTATTATTACATATAGAAAAATAAAGTATAGTTCAATATCTCTGAAATTTGAATGAAATTTGATCAGTTAAAAATACCTGTTTTTTTTTTAAGTAGCTGGTTATAGCTGGGGTTTATACAGAATATAGGTAAATATGGCTGAATATTGAATCCAATCAAACTGAAGTGAGTAGAATGTCATCAAATATAGTTTTGAAAATTCTTGACTTTTTATAGTATAAAAATATAAATAAGGGATTTTTTTAAATATAGACTATATGGCACAAAGTTATATATACTTATTTTTTTAGAGTAAATATTTGACTATATAATTTTATACAGAATTTAGTTGTATATGGCTGAATTCTGAATCAAATCAAATTGTAGAGTAGAATATTCCAAATTCTATTGTTGAATATTCAAAATTTTTGTTTACAGTGCAGTTAAATAAAGATTATATAATGGATTTTAGTGCATTTACATGCTCCTAATCATCTACTATGTGTTCACCATTTTTACAAGCATTTGGGTAATTGGATAATGGAAAACTCTGGGCAGTATTCGGACTTTTGCTTTGCAGCCAGCCAATAAATTCACATAATAAGACTGATGTAAACTTAACATAAAACTCAAAGTTTGTGTAGCGGCAAGTCACTTGAGCTAAAAATATGAACATACATCATCTGGAAGAGGAAGAATATATAAATATATACATTTCGTGAAGTGTTTCAGCGTTGCTCCAAAAGTGACGCACTGAGGTGTCTAAAAGAAGTCAGAGTAAGGGTCTACACGCACTGAGGCATATGAAAGAAATCAGAGTAAGGGTCTACACGCACTGAGGCATCTGAAAGAAGTCAGAGTAAGGGGTCTACACGCACAGGGGCATCTGAAAGAAGTCAGAGTACGGGCTCTACACGCACTGAGGCATTTGAAAGAAATCAGAGTAAGGGTCTACA